>JAODAL010011311.1:0-100592 GCA_025379985.1 Phyllomedusa bahiana
AGAACCCCTCAAACTTCAAGGAATTAAAAACAGCTGTTCCTGGCAGACATGTTACAGAATGAGCTCAAAAGTAAAGTTGTGGACATTTTGCATGGGAATGTCAGTACCGGTCCATGGCTTATGCCAACTGAAACTGTCAAAGTGCATATATATATACTCTCTTAGTCATGGATTTAGCATTGGGCTAAACCAGGTTGCTAAGTCTAAGGATCGCTATTAACTTCTGTAGGAAGGTTTGGATCTTCCCATATGGAATTCCAAATTGCTACTCCAAAATAGTCTCTATTAGAATTGGCTGAATCGTGGCTGGTTGGAATTTAACATGTGGTAGCTGAGCAGAAGATAGAATTCATACTCAGAGAGGCAGAAGGTTGTTCAAGGTCAGGGACAAGTCAAGACTATACCAGGATAACAGAAGTAGATAACTCTTTGCACTTTGAGGATATTGTTCAAGCACAGGAGTATAAGTAAGGGGCGCTTAAGGAACAGATCTTGATGACATCACAAAGAAGTCTGACATAGAAAGCTTATAAATGGAATACAATCATGGTGTTAGTCATAAGTTGACTGCAGCAACTGAGTGTAGTCAACAACAGATAGAGTATTGGATATGTGAGCATTTGCATAAATGAAAAAGTAATAAATCTGTGCACACCGCTGAAATAGACAGTGACTTGTACGTGGCAAAATTATATTTATTGAAGTTACATGTTTCAGCATGGAACTACTGCATTCAGCAAACCATAATGAAATAATGTTACAGGCAAATACAAATGCACACATACAATTGATTGACAGAGAATCAGAAAATATTGTAAGAAATATATAACTATCCAATGTGCCCAATTGATAATCAGTGGATAAAGTAGCTCAAAAGAAATGCATACATACACATGTGTACAAAATTGTTGGTACCTTTCTATTAAAGAAAGAATATCCCAAGATGGTCAGTGAAATAACTTGAAAGTGACAAAAGTAATAATACCTTAAACTCCTTACTGCCACAACTAGTTTTAAGCTCTATGACAGAGCCTCATTTTTCAAATCTGACGTGTCACTTTAGGTTGTAATAACATTTTAGTACTTACTGTATATCTATACATGGGATTTAGAGATTGTTTTTCATGATACAGTGTGCTATAAGTTAGTAAAACATTTTGGTTCTTTTGGTCCTTGGTTATTTGTGAAAAATATCAAAATATTATCAAAATTTTGAAAAATTCACCATGATCAAAATTTCAAACTTAGCCATACCACACAAAAAAGTTTGTCTACCTTTATGTTGGTATTATTTTTTAAATCTTTTTAGCATTTTATAAAAAGTTAAAAGGCTTACACGTTTGATAGCAATTTTTCACATTTTTAAGAAAATTCCAAACACAGATTTTTTAGGGACCACTTCAGTTCAGATATAGAATTAAAGGAGTTGTCTCCCTACAGAGTTTCATAGGATGCATGAATGAAATACTCTGTCACTTCCTGGTTCAGACTGACTGAAATTTGCATACAGCTCCATGGTAAATTCAACTCTCTGTTTTCAGTTGCTAATTAGCTCAGAAGCTTCTGAAATTGCTTGCTCTATCTGATCCCTCAAACAAAAGCCCTAATTACAGTTCTGTTTACTTTACATAAATCAAGCTTTTTACTGCCCAGCAGCACAGAGGCTGCCAGGACCTGTGTGATGACTCACTCACTGCTATCACATAGAACAAACAGCAGGGGGGAGAGATATACACAGGTCAGTTACTGAGGGAACTGAAATAGCCAGGGAGGTGATTAATTCACTTGTATCTCCTTAAGGAAAACAGATGAACAAAGCAATATATTTGGAAAATTTCTTTATTTTGTGTTCCCTACAATTTGAAAGCTATTCTTTGTAGCGAGACAACCCCTTTAAGGGACCCTTATAAATCAATCCATTTACAAGGCTAGACCCCTTATGGCATTTAAAACAGCACTTAAAGTTTATAAATTTTTAAGGTGTTTCACAGGAATTAAAGAAAAGTGGAGATGAAATTTCACAATTTCACTTTTTTTTGCAGCTTTTTAATTAATAATGGATTACATTATTGTATGTGACTGAGTGTATATTAACAGAGAAACACAACTCAATGTTAGTTTCCAAGAATCAGCTGTTTTTAGAAATATACCATATGTGGACATAGTATGTTATTTGACTAAGCCACAGGTCTCAGAATTAAAGGAGGATTTTGGAGCTACCATTTTTTACGATATTTTGTAGGCACATATCAGGTTTGCTGACACCTAAGGGTGCTAAAAACACACCCCTAAAATGACCCTTTTATAGTAACAACACCCCTAAAGGAATTTATCTAGGGATATAGTAAGTATATTGACCCCACAGGGATTTCACAGAAATGTTTTGAATTAGGCCGTGGAAATAAAAAAATTTTCCAATGAAAAGTTTAACCACAAACTTTTAATTTTTGCAAGGAATTCAGAGAAAAGCTGTTGTTCATTTTCTGCTGAGTGTGGCAATGCCTCAACAAGCATCTGATCTCAGGGGACGGTGTTTGGCCAGAGGATACCCCAACTATAATTCAGGAAAGAACAAAATGCGCAACCCTGGAACCACTCCGCAACAATTCAGCAGATAGTCAGCGTCCCCATGCAAACAAATATATTTCCATAGCTGCTTGAGGTGGTGCTCAGTAGATATTAAACAGTGTACACTGTAATCAAACCATGAAGTTAGGAAGGTTCCACGGCACTCACCAGAAAGTTCAAAGCATCACTTTATTCGCAACTTGTAACATCAGAGTAACAGATACAAGGATACGTTCTCAATGAGCCAACAATCGTTTCACTCACACATTCTGAAGACATGTTTGGAGGTCTATGCATGTCTGCCTGTGAACTATATTGTTATCTTTGACACTATTGTTGCAGTCTAGCTTGCATTTTGTTATGACCATCTCTCTTTAGATTGGCCCACATTACTTATTTGGACTTTTCTCCTAGTAAAGATTGCTGTGTAGGTATCAGTTTTCATGTCGTGTGTCGCACCACAACCGTATTATTCTAAACGGCGGATGGAGGACGGCAGATCTCGGCACATTACTGCTGGAACATTCAGACCAAGTTCAAAATGGTCTACCTGAGTCTGAGTTGTCGTAGTGGAACTAGAAAGCACCAAATCTGTGACCCACAGTAGAACAGATTCATACATTCTGGAACATTCTACACTGCTTTAAAGCTATTTAGGCCTCTTTGCGCCTAGATGATACATGTCGTTTATAGTGTATATTTTGACCCCATATCTGTTTCACAGATATTGGTCTAGCCACTGAACTGTCAGTATGGTCGCATGTGTGTGTCCAGACATCTACAACTACTCAGCTTCCTGCCATCAAACAGCTGATGTAGAAATGCAGGAAACCCATAGAAATGGTAAGGAAAGTATATCACAAAAAATGCGTAACAAACTTGTGGAGAACTACTATTTAGGAATTTGTTTCCTACAGAAAAACCCCGTTTAAGCAATTCTGAGGTGTACTCTTCAGGGACAGATCTTTATCTTAATTTATTATTTTACCATATGCTGAGCAAATTGATGTAGCATGTAGTGTTTAATAATATTGGCTCTTGCTATGCTATTCATAATTGGCTGACATGTAAAGCTGTATTTCCTCTGAAATGGGCACTGCAGGCAGAATGTATCCCCTGTAATTAACAGGGCCCTGAGTTGGGCCTGTTAAATTCTTTTAAAAAAAGGGGTTTTTATGAAAAACCCCTTTCTTTTCTTATTCTAATCTGGATAGTGAAATATAAGTTTGCCAACCCTGAATGTTTGCTTTAAGTTAGAAATTAATTTTTACATTGCTATTCTTCCCAAATCTAAATATTGTAACTTTTTTCAACGCATTTAAAACAAAAGTGGTACTGTGAGCCCACCCATAGCAGTCTGTGGCCAGAAAAATTTTCTTTTTGAAAAATGAACGGGCAGAGATGAATGTATCTGTTGGTTAATTCTTCTATTAGGGACATCTCTAAACCAACTGTAGCCCAAAAGAAAATTCAAAGTGGCTTGTTTTCTTTAAAGGAAGCAGCATAAAAGTTTTAGTTTCATGGAGCGCTCTTTGTCGATGTCAAAACAAAAATGAAAGGACGGGAAAAATAAAAAATTTTTTAAATTTTATGTTAAACCCCAGATATGTAGAAATTGTGATTTCAACTGGTTATTTTGAAAAATCTGAAACTTCTAATTACTGGTTTTTTTTGTGTTAAAAATTGGTAAGCTGAAAACGATGAAGGATGGTAAATGTCAATGTTTGATTAGAAGGGAAGAAGAAAAAATGATTTCTTCACCCTTGACTATTTCTATGGCAAAACAGGACAATATTATACTAAGAAAAATGTAAATGTTGCAGGTTCAGTTTGCGGGTGATATCATGGCTTTTCGAGCTATCTCCTCTCTTTTGTAAACAAAGCATTGAAAAAGTTGTGATAACATTCTGTGCGTGTACCTTGCATTATTGTCATGTTTTATTCACTTCATTTTATGGGGGAAACATTTTATGTGCATTTGAAACTTATCTAATAAATTCTGGTTTTCTTTTGTGCTACAGCTAGAAAAATCAGAGTGTAAAACTTGCTTGTTTGTAAATGTTTAAATGTTTTAACTCCTTTTTGACAGATCACATTTAGAATTTTTGGTTTTAGTTTTTTTCCACCCTGCCTTCAGAGAACCATGACGTTATTATTTTTCTGTCTATATAGTTGTATGTGGGCTTAATTTTTGTGTGACAATAGTTCTTTTTATTGGTGCCATGGATTGTACATTTTACATGAAACAAAAGGAACAAAGTTTAGAACTTTTGCTTGGGCTCCATATTTTCACCCTGTGATAAACTCCATTATTCTATAGCAATCATCTTCTTCTATACATAAATTTAGCGGTCTTACCCGAAAACCGATTGTTATGTTTTTGTTCCTAAAATCAACATTTTTATTTTTATTATGGCAAGAAGTAATGGGAATAGTAATATGGTGGCTGGAAAAGGCTTCATTAGGGAACGTTTATATAGCAAAGGACAAAAAACAGCTCGGTTTTGACCTCAAGAAAACCCTTCTTATAACCGGTTTTTGGATGTTTTTTGGTTTTAGAAAGTTTTTTGAATGTTTTTTTTTCATGATTTTGTCCAAGTTTTTTGGACTGTTTTTTTTAAAAGAAAAATGTACTGACATTCCCCTAACTCTATGATATTTTATGACTAAATTTTTTTACCGTACGTAATCCAAATGGTGTTGTTTTTTAATTGTTTTTCCATACAAGTCCTATATCGAAAAAATACATTTAATCGTGGTGTGCCGTGAAAATATATCTACAATTGTATTACTAGACCTTGTGGTCTTTTTCCAAAAGAGCACCCCCCTTTCCCTTTTGTCCCCTTCTTGGTTTGGGGAGACGTCAATTTTTTTTTACTGTTTAAAAAAAACCTTTTCCCTGAAAAAGCAGTTCTGTGAAGTCTCTCTTACAGGTGCAGAATGGTTATTATATTTGGTAAATGAACAAAAAAACCAGTTAGGAAAAGTAAAAAAAAGATGGTTATAAAGAAAATATGTGAGCTTTGTGACAAGTATATTTTAGAGAGAATGACAGCTTATCAGCTACCATGGTAACCTACCTGTGAACACATAATGTTAAGAAACTTTTTGTTGTGTACCCTGACTGCAGCTGAGTCATAGAATAGCAAAATCCTCACAAAAGCTTAAAAGTCCAAAATTTTAAATATTTTATTAATGTACAAAATTCTTGATTTTTGATAAGAAAAAAATAAAACTCTTGTTTGGGGTTCCTTTAAATTTTCCCGGGTTTTATTTCCTTGCATGCAATAACTTTATTTTTAGTGTACAATGGGGTTTTGGTACTAGTTTATATGATCTAGTTTCTTGTGGAACATGTAACCTTGAAGATTAACCAGCTCCTGACCCGGTTGATTATCTCCTTTCTGGAGAGCCACATTTTCATTTCCTTAGTACACGCCAGTTTGAATGCCATGATACTATCTTGCAATCAGTTTTTTACTATTTTTTTTCCTTTTTTCCCATAAGTTAGCTTTATTTTAGTAATTTTACAATTTTTTTTTCATAATATGAAAACATTTATTATTATTAATTTATTATTATTTATTATTCATTTATTATCATGTATTATTATTTTTTAGCAGTGGCACAAAAATATGTTTTATAATTGTGTCCCTTTTCCATCACAGACAATTATATAGAGGTGAAATAAAGTTATAAGGTTATTGAGGGTGGGACTAAGAATTGCAGTTTGGGCTTTTAATGTCTTTTTTCTAATAATATTTTATTTTGCATATGTTTTTTATTGTTATTTTATTTAATATATTATGCCCCTGATCAGGTCTTTTTGGAGCAGATTAGGCACATAATCCGCCTCAAAAATGCTTAAAAAATTTCTAAGAACCAAAATTAGAATGCCTCCCATTGATTACAATGTAAAATCAGCGTCATCGTCCAGACGATGCTGATTTTACTTAAATATTTTCGACACGTACTATAAGCGCCTACAAAGAATTGACATGTCAATTCTTTGAGGCCTTTTATGCATCAACAATACTAAAGTACAGAAGGCAGAAAATCTTCCTCAGACATTCAGCGTTGTTTGTTCATAAAAATTCCGTTCTTGCAAGAACAATGCTTTTGCGGCGCTGTTATGTAAGTTTTTTTTTCATGTTCCTGATTTCCCCTAAAATGGGGCCAATGTACTATCCCTAGTTACAGGGGTAATACAAGGGAAAACTACAGAGCTTATCGAGATCTGTTTAGACCCAGCAGCATCTGCAACTAATGAGCCCCAGCAGTCACGTGACCACCGACGTTTGGAAATTGCTCATGTGTATGTACAGCACTTATTGAGTGCTGCATATACAGCGATCAGGAAGGCAGGGAGGGTAATAAACCAAGTGAAGAGTTGGTTAATACCCGTGCAGAGATAAACAGCTACCAGCCACATTTAAGTCAATGGGCTGTCGGTAAGTAGTTAACACCATGTTAAGTATTTGTTATGTTATCTCCCAGGGAGTTATCCGTATTTAAGCACCATTTTTATTGTCTTTATATTGATTGTTGTTCTAATAAAGCTATCTTTTCATTCATGATTTTACATGTATAATGTTTTTGCATTTTGTGTAACTAGTTTATCTTATGGTCATACTGTATCTTTGGAGCTTAATTATCGAATATATTTATAGACCTTGCTGTATTCCATATATATGTGTAATCATGACCCTAGAGGACCTTTAACCTATTTTTTTTTTTAGGTTAACCAATAACTTAATACTGATTAATATTCATGCAAGCTGTCTTTTATTTATTATTTTGTTTATTAGTAAGTAATATATATATGGTTCCTGTCATTCACAGAGACTGCACTAGGTATGGAACTGTTAACTATAGCGCCATCCCTAACACAGTGGCGGCGCTGGGAGCCGCAATACCCCTTTGCCTGCAGCAACCTCTTTTGCAGACAGAAGTCAGAAGTCAGTGGGCGGTTGTTAATGGGTTAATCTGCAGCTCTCCAGGTGTCATAAGCAGAAAACAGTTGTGGTGCATATAGACCCTGTATTCTGCAAAGATAGTCTGTAGAGTAGCTGATGTCCCCAATCATAGCACATCTTCTCTCTTCACCTATAGAATACCAGGCTGACATTTCCTCTTTAACCTCAACTTTACTCACTCACAAGTGAAGCAATTCAATCTAATAATAATAATCTTTATGTTTCTGATAGAGCGCCAAAATATCCGCAGATGCACATTAAAATCAATGTTAAACATACAGTCATTACACATTAAAAGTACACTTACAAATGAACACAGGGGTGAGGGCCCTGCTACGTGATAGCTACAATCAATTAGGTGTTGTATGGGGTGAAACATCGGTAAGAAGTGCCAATTTACAATGGTCTCGGCCATGTTTCATAATGTATATGGGGTGGTTTTACATGAAAATGGATGAACCTGGTCCATCCCCATGACAGTACATCTATATACAGATAAGTTCCTGTGAGTGCCCAATTTCAGGGAGTGACAGATGTGTGTGAAGCAGTTAGGGATCTTGGTGCCAGACCGTGGAATATGTATTTTTTCCAGGGCCCTCTTAAAACTGTGATGGTTTGTGAAATGTTGCCCTGATCGCCCGCTGGTAGCATATTCCATAGAATTGGGTGCCAGCACGTGTGTAATTCATGTAGGCTTGCATGGTGAGGTTCGGATGATTGAGGAATGTATCTGATATCATCAGCAAGGAGGGGGGGGGGGCGGAGAGCACGGGAAGGGCGGTAGAACAGATACATGGAGGAGTAAGTAGGGAGGAGCAGCGGCTGTGGAGAGCTTTTATGGGTGAGAGAGCTTAGTTATACTGTATCCTTAGTACTGGGATGGGCAACACAGGGTGCAGTGACTGACGCAGGGGTAGAGGCATCAGTATAGCGCTGGAAGAGAAAGTGACAAGCCAGGCTGCTGGCATTCTGGACAGATTGAGAGGGGAGATTTTCAGATAGATTGGAGAGATCCGATAGAAGCAAGAGTTGCAGTAGTCGCAAGATCGAGCAAAAGAATAAGATCAGTAATGAGAGTTTGAGATTGTTTCCACAGTGAAAAATTGGACGATTTTTGGAGATACTCTCTTGAGTGTTGTAGCGAGGTTGACAGGAGCGGGCAAGTAATGATATATGGGATAAGGGTCAGATCAGAATCCAATATAACCCTAGACAGCGGGCCTGCTGCCTAGGATAAATGGTTGTACCACATACAGAAACAGACATAGAAGGGGGGAGGGGGTTGGTTACTAGATAGCGGAAAGACAAGAAGTTCGAGATTCTTGAGTTGAGTTTAGTTTCAGATGGAATAGAGGACATGATGGTCAGAGACAGCGGCATGGACAGCACTGGATGTTTTTAGCAAGTGCTGGAGAAGATGTCACGGGATGAGTGTATAATTCGGTGTGTCATCGCGCATAGATATAGTACTTGGGAATCCAATGCAACTATGTGAGAGGAGAGGACCAAGAACTGATACCTGGAGGAACTCCAAGCAGCAAGAGGAAGAGGGAGAGGAGGTCCGAACCATAAAGGAAAATGAGACACTGAAGAGCGGTCATAGAGGTAGGATTAGAAACCAAGTCGAGAGCGGTGTCTGGAGGCCAATGGTGCTGAGTATGCTGAGGATGACGTTGGTGATCCCAGTGTCAAATGCTGCAGGAGAGATCCAAGAGAAGCAAGCAATGGAGTAGTTAAACCCTGAGATTTTGCAGTTGAGGAGGTGCATTTGTAGACTTGTAACTAAGGCAGATTCCGTGGAGTGTAGGGTGCGGAAACCTGATTGCAGGCGGTCAAGTAAGAGAGTTAGCAGAGAGATAGCGATTAGGCGAGGAGTAGACCAAGCCGTATCCAGAGTTTTAGAGATGAAGGGCAGGTTAGAGACTGTCGGTAGTTAATCAGCACATGACGGGTTCCATGACTAGGTCAATTTTTTAGTAAAGGAGTGTATATTCTTGTTTGAAGGAATATGAAAGATCCCATGAGATGAGAGGAGGATACAGATAGCATTTAAGGTGAGGAGAGAACAGCTGAGAGAAATAGACTGGACGAGGTGGTATGATGGAATGGGTCGAGTATAGTCATGAGTGGGCGGGCAAACAGGAAACCTGACACTTATGTGTTTACATACGTTCTATCCTACTGTCGTCGGTCCAAGGCTAACGAGTAATTAGAGGACGATGCGTGGAGGGGAGACAGGATATGGGTATTATTTGGGATTGGAGATGTGATGTTTTGTGCCGATATTTTTCAATTTTGACAGATGAAGTGAGTGCAGGTCTTCAGCACAGAGGTCAGTTACCGGAGCCTTGAGACTTTAGGCCTTTAGGAGGGAGTGAAGAGGTGTCAAAGAGCCGTTTAGGTTGTTGTGTTGTGTGAGATGAGGAGGTGAAATATTTTTGTTTGCGCAGGTGAAGGGACAGTGTGATAAGTCCTGAGCATGAATATTTGTAGTGGAGAAAGTCCTGCAGTAGCTTTGACCTTTCTCCACAGCCGCTCACACACCCTGGAACACACCTGTGGAGAAAACAGTTCTGAGTGTGTGCCCAAGTGGCTGGGCGGGCGTCTGACTCTGGTAGTGCGGTGTTGAGTGGTGCCAACATGGTCCCAGGGTGGTTGTGAGAGTCCATTGTAAAAGTTTGACAGCCTGGTCAGGAGCAGAGATGGAGGAGATTGGGGCAGGTGAGGACTGTATGGTGTCTGAGTTCCTGAGTATTATGGACGGATATATTCTGAATTGATGATGGGCAGGTTGTCCATTAGAAGGCTGAGTAATATTGATAATGAAGGAGATAAGATTGTGGTCAGAGAGAGCATAAGGAGAATTAGGGAAGTTAGAAATTGAGGAAAGATGACAGAAGACCAGATCTAGAGAGTTCCCATTATAGTGAATACAATTTTAATACATTTGATATAAAGGATTTCTAGTGCTAATTGAAAGAGTTCTCCAAATCAGCAGGACTTCCTATATGTACTGTAATTTATACTAACTGTATATAGGAAACTACTCTTTTAACTAGAATATTTTATACAGTCAACCTCAACATAGTTTAAAAGGAGAAAGAACAACACTGTTGCTTTGCCTGAATATACTATGTGGATCAGGGTTCCTTCACTCAATGTTACTAGATATCTCTTGTTTCAGAGCAGTGTCTTACACCTACTAGAAAAACAAAGATTTAATTTTATAGGACAATTAACATGTCATATTTTGGAAAAATGGAAATTCTGCATATTTTTATGACGGCAATTAGCATACAGTACTCACCATACAATGTACTGTGCTCTTTAAGCAAATCATTTGTGTTCCTGTACATTAGATGAAGCTTATGAAGTTACAGCAGATGGCAGTTTGAAGAAGGTAAAGCAGGTAAAGTTAGTTTTAAATAGATATAGGCTATTGTCTCAATGCAATATTGCTAAGATAACAAAGGTAGTCTCACCGTAAACACATGTGTAATAATGTATTATGAACGACCTATTCATGTGGCAGCATTTCTTTACAGAGACGGGGAAATAAGATACTATATCTTGGAAGATGTCCAATGTACTAAGACAATTAAGAACAAAAACAAATAAATACAACATGAAAACAGTTCCTGGTAATAACAATAATTCATGAAACCAAACAGTAGCAAGCAAAAAAGGTACTGCAATGATAGGTGAAGGAAATGAAATGTAACAATCTAGTATACAGATGTTCCTGTGAATAAAGGCACCAGGGTGGTGCACATTAACTTTATGTCTTTGTCTAGAAAGGAACATTAAATTTATAGAACTATAAGACTATGTGTTGAGCGATTACGTTGGCTATCGACATCGGGCGATAGTCGGCCGGCCCACCTATCGATAAGGTTTTTCGATAGTGGAGCAGTCGATGTATAGATGCGATGACCCAATAATTGTCTATGGGGAGAGCAACAACACCTTACATTGTTCTTACACCCAAACAGGGCTGTAGAAGCTGGGAACTTAACAGCCACAACAGTCAAATGGATACCTGCTACATCTTAAGGCAACAACACTTAGGAGCTATAAAAGCAGCAGAAAAAAAGTCACACACCATTCACTATCCCTGTCATTGTACCATCAGCGATGACCTTAACCCTTCATCACCCTCAAATTAAAAAAGTGCCAGACGAGGCAGATTATTTGAACCATCATGTTTACCTTGAACTGGACATGAATATCCCTGTCCTGGAACGCAGCATGACACTAAAAACCTGCATGACCCACAATTATAAAAAGTGCCGGAAGAAATGTTGTCTTATGAACCACCATTTTTTAGAAGTTGAACTGGACATTGAACAAACCCTTGTCCTGGGACCGCAGCATGACCCGTTTAAACCTTCTGACCCACAGATTAAAAAGTGCTCGAAAAAGGAGAGTGTCTTTCAACGCACCATTGTTAGTTTCAACTGACATTGAATATCCCTGTCCCTGGAAGCGCCAGCATGAAGCCTAAAAGCCTGCATGACCCAGATTAAAAAGTGGCCGGGAAAAGGAGGTCTTTTGAACCACTCATTTTAGTTGAACTGACATTGCACTAGAACTGTCCTGGATCCGCAAGTATGACCATTTAAACCCTGTCTGACCCTACATATGATTAAAAAGATGCCGGAAAAGGAGGTCTTCAACCATTGCCATTATTAGTTCAAGGCTGGACATGTTGACTTAGAACTGTCCCTGGACCGGCAGCATGACCATGAAAACCTGTCTGACCGCCCAGTATTAAAACGTGCCCGGTAAAAGGAGAATTTCAACCACCATTTAAAGTTGAACATGGACTTTGACAAACCCTGTCCTGGACGCAGCATGACCGATTAAACCTGTCAGACTCCCCAGATTATAAAAGTGCCGGAAAAAGAGTCTTTCAACCACCATTTTAGTTGAACTGGACCATTGACTATACCTGTCCTTTGCCGCGACATGACCCTAGGGACCGGAGTAACAGTGGTCGGTGAGCGCCCAGAGCTGGCGTCTGTCAATCTATTTAACACGCATGTAATACGCCCTGATGACGCATGCAAAGAAAAGCTTGTCATGCTGAATGCATAGAGCGGAATCGGAATTGTGAGAACTCCAGCCTTCCTCATGTACACGGAGTCAAGACCTGGTGTATCGCTTGGTCCCCTCCGTATGCGAGGTGCGGACCAATATGATTTGCAAGTGGAAATACTGGTGGTTAATGCACCTGTTCCACCAAGGTGCCCTTTTTCTTGGCATTCTTTATCCTCAATTTTACGCAACTTGCTGGAGAAATATGTCTCTGTACTTAGTTCTCCTGTCCGTGCTCCAAACTCCATGTCTTCTGAATAACCTACATGGCCTGGTCAAGTTTTCCCTGTACCTTCCTTGTTCAATTCAGAGAGAATTTGATTTTTTAACAGCTATTTTGTTACATCAAGAGTTTTTAGTAAGTTTAAGTCCAAGAAAACACATTTTTTTAAAATAGGATGGAATCCCCACCGATATCTTGTGTTTCTCTTTTTTTAAATATAAGTAAAATGGGTTGATCTCAATAAAGGGATGATAGAAGCTATGTTAAAGAATCTTGCAAAACAAGTCATTTTGCAATATAGTTTCCATTAACAGTGTCCTACCTATTCCTGTTTGCTGACAGCACCATCAGCCCTTGGAGCTCACTCTTTGACATTGGTGAATAACAAATGATCTGTTTAGAAACATTTTTTTTATAAAGGAACCTGTAGTAAAGCTGCATTTCAATAGCAAAATCCCCCCTACAATCAAACAATGACCCTTGAGCACTTTGGACAATTTGTGAAGAACAAATGTCTGTTTAGAACCAACATTTTTTTTTATAATAGGACCAGTAGTATTGCTGACATTTCAAACAGCAGGACCAAATAATCATAAAAAATGAGCTTCTCAGCCACTGTTACAAATGTGAGGGAGAAATGCCACTAAAAGCCCCAATTTTCGTTCCAAATGGACGCATAATTTTAGCTGTATCTCACAGCAACATTACCTCAAAACATATTGGACAATTGCAAAAACTTCTTAAGATAAAGTGAGTATAATGTAATTTCGGAGTTTGTTCATAAACCTGCTGTCTTTTACAGTCCCTCACAGGCAAAACCAGTCAAGAAGAACTGTTGGGAAAAGGGAAAATTAAAAATTGCAGTTAAGAAATTATCATTTTAAAAATAACATTTTTCAAGAGAAACCATTTCTGTTGAAGAGGATGTGAAGTAGACCGGCACTAATCGGATTGACGCGCCTCAGTGGCAAATTGGTCCACAACATCAGAGATCCATGCCTGGATTCATCTTGAAGAAAGTCAAAACGATCCACATTATCTGTGGAAGCCGATCGCGTTTTGTCTCGTAATGACTCCAGCCAGCTGCTGCTGATGTCCGCTCAGATATGACGCTGGGCTGCTTGGCGAGAAGGACAACACCTCTATGCGTGATAGCCAGCTCGGCAGCCATTCGTCCATTTGGATACCCAGAGTTCTATTGTGGCTCCGAAACATACAAAAACGATCGGTGTTGGAAGACGCAGATAGGGCGTGCAGCATGATCTTAAGCAAGATCTCTGTGGTGTTGGATGTGTGCCCTGCATTGCATACGTTTGGTTAGGTGGTAAACAAGGATTGCCAGTAGGTGCACCCATTAGGCTTCTGCACCTATGTGCCTGCTGCTATCGCCGCAGACGCCTACTTGGCACTCTACTGCTAGGTCCACGTACGCTGATGTTGTTCCACGTGACATTTGGCGAACGTGAAGCAGACGCAACAGATGTCTCCAGTTGATCAGATCAGCAAGGTCTCCATTTTCCTGCATTTTTTACTCGTCTATTTGGTTGGGTGAAGGAAAGTGACCGAGATTTTGTTTGTACCCGGGGATCCAGGAGGGTGATGCCACCCAGTAACTGTGTTATGATTGATGGCCTTTAATTGCGAGGAGTCATGTTGTAGGAAATTGATTCATCCAAGCACTCATGTGAGAGATGGAGGCCTTGATTTCTCAAGCCTCTGGTCGATGGGCACTAGGCAAACTGATCTTCTAGCAGTTCTTCCTCCTCCGCCCTCAAGATTCGTCAATGGGACGCATGCAACACTCCTTTCAAGGCATGGACGTCCGTAACGGATCGTTGTCAGGAATACCTCCTCCTCCTCCTCCTTCCTCCGCGTGCACAGCTGTCAACCAGCCCTGAACTTGCCTGAGATGATTGCACGTCCCGAGAGCTTGATCTCCACCTTGCACTAGCGTGCTGGACCTACCCGAACCACTGCTAATGAAGACCGAGTTAAATTGTGAATTTGACCGAGAGAAAGGCCGAGTGTCTGCATCTGTGCCTTCCGCCTCCGTTCGCTGGTGGGACCTCTTGTCTGTTGATTTCAGAGAGGTCCATCGATCGTTTCTCCAGAACTAAGAAAGATCAACCACATGCTCATGGCTGACAAGGGTATTTGCCGCGCACTGACGCATTTGGTGGCTTCTTTCAAAACTGCAATGATGGTGCAGAGCTCTTATCACCCTGGCCTCACTCGTCGTGGCTCAACACCCGAGGTACCGCCCACCGCTGCTGTCAGGCCATGTGTTGTCACTTCGTACTTGCGAAATGGCATTGCGCTGGCTGCCTAAACAATCGCTGGAGCATTTCGGAGTGGAGGAATTCCAGCGTGTTGCCGTTTTACGTCAACAATGAGACGTTGACGGGGAGGCCCAGCTAGGAACGCTGCAACGCAGCCGAGCGTGATGAAGCAGGGTTGCTGCACGGCGGAAGTGGAACTTAGACTTCGATCCTTTCCTCAGTGTCAAGCGAGTCCAGACCCGGGTGAGCTCTTTAGAAATTTCTGACGACAAGGTTGCATGACAAGTGCCATGAAGAGATGTTCTGCCAAGCTGCCATCTTAAGAAGCGGCCAGCAGCATTTCGCCCAGGTATCAGCACCACCACCTTGCGCTGGCCAAGTTCTGTGCAACCCAGCCAGCACTCGGGTGGCAGGATCTCGTGCGGAGAGCCATCCACAGCTCTGACCTGTGTTGGAACGGTCCCCAAGACATATTATTATTCAACACGGCCTTGGTTTCTCTGGGCACGTGATGCGCACCAGAGGACCTTGGGGGAAAGAACGCCTGCACCATCCCTGCGGTTGTTGAAAGAGCTGGTAGCCGCCGAGCCTGAGAGCCAACCGTCACCCACCCAGGGACATCCACGTTCCAGCTCACCCATGAGCTGTCACAAGAGATATTAGCGGCTTGCGCGTTTCTTACTAGTCTCATGTGTCGGTGGTCAGAGTGGTGACTTTTCCCGGCACAGATGCAGACAACGGCCTAGATAATATGTAGATGACTACGTGGCTGGCCAGGCAGTGACGGCTTTTCTGTTTCTGGCAAAGAAATGATGCTCGGGCATCTGTATTGCAGGCACACCATGACGTGGCAAAACCCATCTGTGTTCCACCAGACGGAAAGGCAACAGATTCCAAGGCTCAAAAGCCTGCAATGCCGCCATTCAAGCTTTTTGCTTTGGGATGGTTTGGTTTAAAGGTGTTTTCTTCTGCTACCAAACAGGAAGACAGAAGGCTTGGCTGTCTAGACTGCCGCTGTAGCGGCTTGCAGGTTCGTACAAAGCTGGCGGAAGGAGAAGGGGTAGGATGGGTCACTGGTGTACTCGAGGCGATCTCTGGATGCTGATCCTGATCATGACTACTGTAGCAGACATGGGCTGCTGAGAAACGCTTTGTGTGTGGTGCGGACGAGGCGAGACAGTGAGGGTGTACAGTGGTTGGAGCCCGGTGCTCTGGTTCTGGCCTTTTTTGGCCAGTTTATGCCCTCCATTTCAACGCATGCATTCGCTGCATGTGACTATACAGTTTTGTGTGGTGGTTAACCACTCTAAGGTTCTTGCCTCTATCTTATGCATTACGATAGCAAAGGCGAGCATGTGAACATACGCTGTGTGAATCAGAGGCGATTTGGTCAAAGAAGGCCCAAGGCTGAGATTGTCCTGAGACCTTTTAGACGGCGATAAGCGAGGACTGGGTCTGCGCTGACCGTGGCTGCGGAATCAAATCAGCGACATTCTGCGACCCAGCCCTCTCTCCTTTTTGAGGCGGAACCCGAACTGACATTACCACAACAGCATCGTCTTTCCTCCTCGACGCAGTGATGAAGTGCCGCAAGCCAATTCTGCTTGAAAAAGACCACGTTGATTCCGCAATGTTCGTCATCATCATCATCATCATCAACACAGGTGACTTGGTCGTCCTGACATTCCTGGCATCCAGGAGCGGTCGGGCTATCAAGCAAGAGGGACTGGCAAGGCGTTGGCCGACACGCAAGATTAGAGTTTTATAGAGTATGTGATCCAGGGAATTTTTATGCCGATTGACCGTCTTCCTTCTCCTCCTCTGAATGGCAGATCAGTAATCTGGGCGTCAGAGCAAGAAAATCATCCCAGTTGGCCTTCTTGATCTTTTAACATGCCTTTCTGACCCCAACAAGCATTTGTCATCAAAGAGGTCTCAGAAAATAGATTATCCACAGTAGGTGGGGTACAAACGATTGACATTTGGGATGCTTCATGTCGGACGGATGCTGTTGATAGCGATGACACATTTGTGCCGTGACGGGGAGGGACGAGAGTAAGAACTGCTTGAATGCAGTTCATTAACCACTGAAGGAACAGATGGCGACGCTGTTTCGTTACTGAGATTCACAGGGCCCGACCAGCGATGACAGGCCTGAACGGTCCAGCAACTGATGATACCCGCTGGGCATGCTTGTTGTCGCCAGCGCTGGAAGGAGCTTTCTCTCGTACCTCTACCTCCATGTTCCTACCGCCCCTCTTCGCTCGCTTTCTCCACCTGAATTTCGCTCCATGTTTCAGAAATATTACAAAGTTTGAGAAGAGTAAGTGAGAGAGTTTTTGTGGAAACTCTTAGCATAAAAGAACGCAAATTCACAGCTATTCTCAATCCCTCAAATCAAAACAAAATTGCTGGATTCATATATAAGCATCAGAAGTATATCGTACTCAGTTCAAAACAAAGCTGGCCTGCGTCCAAAGTGAAAAAACCACGTAACTGAAATGTTATTCGGATAATAAAAGGTATTTTTTGGCACTCATCAAGTTCACCTGTGGAAATGAATTACCCAATTGCTCGGTATACAAATTTAACTGCCAAGGTGGCTCTATCAACAAAAACAGTACTGGCAAAAGTGCAAAAACACGTATCTGTAATGTATTCGGATAATAAAAGGTATTTTTTGGCTACCTAGCAATTCACGCTGTGGTGACTAAAAATTGCAGTATTCACTTTTAAGTGTAGGTGCCTCAATGAACAAAGCTGTAGTGCCAAAAGTCCAAAAAACATGTAACTGAAATTCTGAATCGTGACTAGTACAAGGTATTTTTGGCACTATCAACCTGTGCTGACTTAGATTGCTGGATATCTTATTTAAGTACATGTGGATATATCAAAAAGGTGGAATGGGCAAAATTAGGAAAATGTAACACCTATCTGAAATTTGTAGTACAGATAATAAAAGTGGAGTTTTTGCACCCTATACAAAAGACCTGCAGTTATCGTGATAAAACCGATGTGTATCCTATAAGAGTTCAACGTGCCCAAAATCCAGGAAATATTATCAAAAGAAAACTGTTAATAATAAATGCTATTGCAATGTCACACTAAGTTCTTGGTGAACTTATCCAGGATTTCTTTATAGAGCTTGTCATGTGTTCGCCCACTTGGCCACCCCTCCTGCGACTTTACAGCAGTAAAGCTTCCGAGTATTAAAAAATCTCGTACCTAACTACTATAAACATCTTCCCACTCTACTAATCTAACTAAGTTGTACGGATCAACAGCTAATAGTAGAGGTTTCTCTGTTAAGAAATAGTAATAAAGTTTTCCGCGTGAGAGGTTATGACCGGAGGTAGCAGTTTGGACATCAAGCAGAGCCAACGTCTTGACCTGCTGATCCTCCTTGCTCTGAAGACGCTGAGAGACACTGAGGCTGAACAGGCACACGCTGTTTCTAATAGTAAATACGAGTCATGTGATTTTCCGAGCCAATTCCGCAACCATACACAGACCCAAGTACATGACGTCGCACACTACATCTCACCCTGCTCTATTCTGTTATCTGATTTGCTGGCCGCCAAAATTACAGGAAGCGCCGAAAAAGGCACGATCTTAATAGATGATGCACAGATTTTAACCTAAATTATCACATGATCTAAAAAATCCGATCACCATAAAAACTGTGCCGATTTCAACTTTGTCGATAATAATCGCTCAACACTAATAAAGACAGTAACACTGAAATTGTGAAGTTTGTCCTAGAAAATGTGTTTTGTTAAAAAGATACTATAGTATCACTTATTATTCATTTGAATAGGGAATTTTCCAAATTAGTGAAAAACAAAGCACATTAAAGAAAACTATAATGCATATTATGTGGGAAGCCAGAAGCCCTGACCACCTATATTGCTTGATTTGATAATATAGTACATTAATATTTGTCTAATACTGTGATATAGTCTTTGAAGAATTCTTGGCCCCAGAAAGTCAAGCAGGCCTTGAGTAGATTACTCATCCGTCAATGCCAGATGATGCAGTTAACAGATTTGAATTTATAGGTTATCACAGTGGAGTGGTCCTCAACTGTTTGACCACAGCTGGCCATACAAATTAAATATCCTGCCAACAATTTAGTGTGTATTGGGAAAGCCTATCCATCTGTCCAGGGCTGTACCTAGACTGCCTTACGTGAAAAGCTAAATGGCACCACCATCCCCATTATGTTGTAAATTGCTAACTGGTCAAATTTTAGTACGGATTTTGGCCCACTCCTCCATATGGAGCCACTCCCCAGTTGCCCTGGCTGTTTGTTTTGGGTCATTATCCTGCTGGAAGACCCAGCCACGACTCAACCTTCAATGCTTATACTGAGATATGGTGTTTGTTGGCCACAATCTTGAGATACATGGCTGCTTCCATCCTCCCTTTAATACGGTGCAGTTGTCCTGTCCCCTTTGCAGGAAAACACCCCAAAGCATAATGTTTCTACCCCATGCTTCATGGTTGGGACAGTGTTCTTGGGGTTTTACTCATCCTTCTTCTTCCTCCAAACACGGTGAGTGGATATAAAACAGAAAACTTCTATTTTGTTCTCTTCTGACCACATGACCTTCTCTCATGCCTCCTCTGGGTCATCCAGCTGATAATTGTTGAACTACAAATGGGCCTGGACATGTGCTGACATTGTCAAGTTGGTAATTTAAGGGAAAAACATCAAAAGTCTGTTTCATCATTACATTCTTATTAAGCTCATCAGATAGTTTGTTAAACTGCTTTTACTGCTATACATCCTTATCGAACTATCAGAGATCTCTCACCCAGCTTTCCTTGAGATAGATGCGGTGTCTGCTAAAAGCAAGAAATTCAAGGCCTTCCTCCTCCCCCCAGATGATACAGAGCGTTTGGGAATGTGTCATATCAGCTAATGCTTCATATGTACATGCAAATTATAACTTTTCTCTTAGCGACCACCAATTAACCAATCATGTAGTGATAGAATAGTCATGTGATTAAAAAGTTCTATTGGAATGCAATTTACTGTGATTAAACTTGAGATTTAATGTCCCAGCCAAAGCGTGTGGACCATATCTCTCGAGCTCCGGCTGCCGGCAGCAATAATAATAATATAATTCGGAGGAGGCATTTAATTGGATAAAGGAGTGGAACAAAGATAATTTCCACACCTGATTTAATCATCTTAACAGTGGTGCCGTGCTCTCAAACGCCCGAGGACTATCCGGAGGGGAGCTGACGCCTTACCATCGACTGCACAGTCCTGGAGTGCCCGAATCACTTGGGGCCTCATCAACCCCACAGAAACAGGTAAGTTCGGAGATTTTTATAAAGTCTGTGACTTATCTGTTTTTCGGACATTCTAGTGAAAGTCTTTTGGTGGTTGTCGCCTCCCTTAGGAGACCTGTGTAAGCGTTCAGGTGTGCCTCCAGGGTGTGCTCTGGTACATGTATGCGTATCATATGCGTATACCTTTTAAACGCTACCAATTAATGCCTCTGTTTGTTGCTCTGTAAAGTATACGTGACTGGATAGTGTATTTTCCTTTCGGTATCATATTTCAGTGTAGGCCAGGAGCTGGGCTCCTGATGAAAAAAAAAATTAGATATCAGGGATACAGTCCCTAATAAGCGACCCGGTAGCGAAACCGAAGCCTGTCATAAGTTATATACAGTTATATACAGATATAGTTATAGACAGATGATCTGAATTCCTGAAGAGAACTGGTTAAAGACAATAGCCAAAGCCTGTTATAGTTATAAACAGACGATCTGAAGAGAACTGGTTAAAGAGTAGCCAAAAGCCTGTTATAGACAGACGATCTGGGTTTCTGATAAGCCTGTTATAGACAGAAGATCTGCGTTTTTGATAAGCCTGTTAAATAACGATGTCTTGGCAAAGCATAATAACATTAAACTGAATGTAAAAAATAAGAAGGATTTGAAGAATGCATATGTATAAGGAGTGAGCTGCCGCCATTCCAAGATGGCGACTTTCAATGTTGGTGGACTGTCGTCATCAAATTCCATTAACGCTGAAAGTTGCGTAGATTGTGGGAGGGAACGTACAACACTGATCACACCTTGTATTACCTCAACTCCTGCCCCTCCCGGTATTCTTTCCTCAGCTCCCGTGCCAGAACCTCCCATTATTTCCTGTAGCCATTTTTATGAAGTCCAAACATTCTCTGTATCCGGAAAGGCAAAACCAAACCCCGCCCTTTCCACTTCCACCTGTGGCCATATTTGTAGTCCTAAGCAATCCAAAGAACCCGGGTTGAAGTTGAACAGCGGCCAACTGTCGAGTGATAGCGTTCTTGCCAGCACGCCTGCAACATCACAACCAGCCCCGCAACCACTATACCCTTTGCTCACAGCATCTGGGACATTCTATGTACCCTCCTCATCTATAGCCCCTATTTTGACTTTCAGTGATAACGGAGAGGAAGACGGGGAGGAGCACAAGTTGCCATTAGCTACAGGATGCCAGGACCCACATCTGCAATCCAAATTAAAGGACTCCAGTATTTTTCCTATTGCTCACAGCACACAGACTGCTGCTCTAGGAGAGGACACATTACTCAGAACACCCATTGACTTCCTTGGGGATACTGCCCACAGGTCCTATCATCAAACTCCACGACAACACGTCACCGTTGGACAAACTACTCGTAACCTTAAGGGTGAATATCTGGACCCTAAAAGTGAATCCAAATCACCTGATACATTACCTCAATTTGGGACACAAACCACTCTTACCTTCATTGTGGGGGACATTGTATTTCAGGATACTACGGCAGTTGTCAATCCTGCAAATGGCCATAATTTGTAACCGAAGGTTAATTACAAGTTTTTCTCTTGCTGTGTACCGTAAAATACACACCATAGTAACACGCTACAAAGCTGGTAGTTTTTGGTTGCTCAATTCTTTTGCGTGATTTACATCCATGGGTTAACTAAGTATTTTTCTCCAGTTGTAAAAGAAACATTTTTTTTCACCGCCAAAGAAGCAATTTTGCCTGTAGCATAATTCATATCCGAAGGTTAATTAAGCCCGTTTCTGCTTTTACATTCAGTAAAATATACAGTGTTTTTAAACGACACATACAAGTAAATTTTTCCTAGCCATTTGTGGAGCGCAGTTTATATCCAAGGGTTACCCAAGCTTGTTACTGGGTTCATTTGGAGTCAAATACAGGGTGTGTATTTATCATATACAGATATCTTCATCAAACAGTATCTGTACATTTTAGAACACACAGTATGTCAGACAGAGAGGTGGCAGGCTCTTCACCCGCGAGTGGCAGAGGCACAAACAGTCCTGGAGCAGGCCCAGGTCGCAGCACAGCAAGGGGACGTCGCAGCAGGGGTCACTCGGTGAGGCCACAACTGCCACTGTCATCTAGCGGCCGTGTGTTGTTCAGCAACCCAAGGGTTCTTGATTGGTTGACTAGGTCATCCATTCCTCCCAGATGACATTCAAACCCCACCCAAGAGTGGTGGGAACTTTTGGGAACAACCCTTTTTTGCATGGCCCGGGAGGGGGTCAGCGGCGTCCCCTGCCCTCAACCCCCCTCTGTCCCATTCGGTTCCCTCAGTCGAGTCTATATGTTGTGGGGGCTCACGCCCTATATAGCGAGGATGAAAAATTTTGAGGGGGCAGTGCAGCTATTTGACGCGAAGAAATGGGGCGTCATTTTGCGTGTCGGGGCAGCGGGCAGCAGAAGTGGTTGTGGGCGTGAGTCGCAGGATAGAGCAGTGTGAGGTGGGAGCCAAGCGGCCACGGGGAAAAAAACCCGCTTCGCAGGTCCAAGAAGTGCGGTACAGGGGCTAGCGAGGCAGCGGCGGCGTGTTACCCCAGCGTCAACATCTGGTGGCCTGGGAGAAAAAAACGTGGCTCAGATGTGGTGGTCCTTCCGCGCCCCAAGTGGCACGCATGCCTTTCAGCCAGTTTAAAAAAAAGGGCCCACCACCTCTGCAGAAGGGAGCTGTTTTTTGACATTCTCCCGGGTCCAGATGCCCCCTGCCCCCCTCGATTCATGGCCCAGCGCGATTGCAATGAGACAACAATTGGTCCAACCATCCAAGGTGGAAGTAACCGTGCTCTGAAAAATGTTTGTTTATGAGTCCCCCCTTTTTTCCAAATGGGGACCGCACCGTTCAGGAAAAAAATGGCTTGTGCCAAGCGAGAGGGGAGTTCCAAGTGTTTTTTCTTTTCCCAAAAAGGAGTACCGACTTTTAAATATGTAAACAAAAGGTGGGTCGTTTTGGTTTAGGTTTGTTCCAAGGTGCAGGGCACGCGGACGTCTGGAGTGTAACACGTTCAGGGCCAGTACTGCCCTTTTTTGGCCCACTGGGTGAATGTGTTTCCCTGCCGGGACCCCAAAAAATTGGCAAGAGAGCGTTTCCCCAAATTTGTAAAACTGGGGGCTCTGCGCCTGTCCCCTCCTCCTCCCACCACCCCCCCATCTGCCTCCCAAGTATGCCCCCTCTAACCCACATGTGTGGGGACGCGGTGTCACGCAGTTTTCTACCCTGGCGCCTTGGTGAACGGCACCCCGGGGGGATGCCCCGGTCATGCAGCAGTCGATTGTGGCTTTCCCCGGGCCCAATGAAAAAGGAAATGGTGACGGACAATGGAGAAAAAAAATGGTTTTCCCGGCTGCACCGGGGGGAGGGTCCATGCCCCATGCATGGGAATTGTTTAAATTGGTTGTGAAAAGGTTCCTGAAATCTTCCCCCCCCCCCCCCGATCTTAGAAGATTCTGCCAGGAAACTGTGATGACTTCATAAATTCCTACAAACCCCAGGAACCCCCTTCGAGTTGACAGCGGTTAAAAACGGCCCCTCCCCCAACACACTCTGTATGCGATGTTTCCCCCCTTTGGGGAATTCCACCCTGCACACGTTGGTCCGCCGTATGAAAGGAAAAGGCCATTAACGATTTTTTGTGATCCAGGGGGAAAGGAGTCCCCCCTGTGTATTTGATGTCACCCAGTGGGCCATGGTGACCCTGCCGTTTTTTTTTTTTATTTTTTTTTTTTTTTTTTTTTAAAAAATTTTTTTTTTGGGGTTTTTTTTTGGGGGGGGACATTGGAGCAGCCGCATTGTCTGGTGAAATGAGTGGATTTTTCTACCCAGGTGACAAGAGAGGAGGAGCAGGAGCAGCTAGAGGAGGGGAAAATGGAGATGAGGAAGACGAGGCAGATGACCCCCAAGCACCGTGGCAATATACACTGGAGATGGAGGCAGGGAGCCCCCAGAGTCACTGGTGCAGATGGCCCGCAGCATGCTGATTTGCCTGGTAGTGACAGCCGAATAGTCAGCATTCCGGCAGAGGGATGGGTTCTGGCTTCCCCCCTATTGGGGCCCTCGCTACCGGTCCAAAATGGAGCCTTTTTCCCAGCTATTGAGAGGGAGGACAAACTCAAATACTATAGGGAAATTCTCCGTAGTCAGTTGGCTGCTGCCCATGTGCGGCTTCCGGGCCCTATCTGGGCAGGTCTGACCGGGGGGTTCCTCAGCGCTCACTACTTTCTGCCGCGGCTGCTGGAGGAAGGTGGGGGGTAGGAACGTAACAGCTCCATCAGCAGAAACCTAAGTTGGATCACTAATGAGCAGCTTCCTTCACCCGCCTAGTGAGGAGGGTAGTCGCCAGCAGAGCAGGACCTGGAGCAGTTCCTGAAAACCAAAAGGTGGTGGCCTACTTGGACAGCACTCTGCCACCCCAGTTAGAAGATCCATGGACTATTGGGCAGCCCAAACTGGATGTGTGGCCACAACTTGCCGAGTTTTGCAGTGGGAGAGCTGTCCTGCCCGGCCAGGGAGTGTGGAAATTTGAGCGGGTGTTCAGTGCGGCGGGGGCCATCGTTACCCCAAGGAGAACCCACTTGTCCATGGGAATGTGGGAATGGGGGGGACCTTTGTCAGATGAATCGGGCGTGGATCGGCCCCGGATTTCCAACACCAATGCCTTAAGGTCAGACTACATCAGCCAAAGACGCCTCAAACCAAATTGTGAGAAATGAGTCTGGGTTCAAATTTCCTGACTCAGCCACTATTCTGATGCCGCACACCCCCTGATGCCAACACATTTTGCTGACGTTTCTCCACCTGCCACCACCATCTTCACCAGGGACTGGTATTGCCAACCACCTCCACACTCTGTCATTGTGCCAATTTATGACCCAAATGCTGCTGCTGCTGTTGCTGGTGCCATGACATCCACACTGTGTCATTGTGCCATCTCTGACCTCCACGCTGTTGCTCCTGCCGCCGTCACCTCCATCTCTGTCATTGTGCCATCTGTGGCCTACTCCAGTTTTTGCACCTCCAGAATGTCATTGTGCCACTGCCCTGACCTCATGCTGCTGCTGCGTGACCTCCACACTGTTTTCATTGTGCCCCTCTGTGGCCTACTCCTGTTTTTGCCCCTCCAGAATGTCATTGTGCCATTCTTGACTCATGCTGCTGTGGTTGCTGCCGTGACCTCCACACTGTTTTCATTGTGCCACTCTTTTGGCTAATCCAGTTTTTGCCACCTCCAGAATGTTTATTGTGCCATTCTTCTGACCTCATGCTGCTGTGGTTGCTGCCGTGACCTCCACACTGTGTCATTGTGCCAACTCTGTGGCTAATCCAGTTTTTTTCCACCTCAAGAATGTCATTGTGCCACTGCTGACCTCATGCTGCTGCTGCGTGACCTCCACCCCTGTGTCATTGTGCCACTCTGTGGGCCTAATCCCGTTTTTGCCCTCCAGAATGTCATTGTGCCACTGCCTGACCTCATCCTGCTTCTGCTGTGACCTCCACACTGTGTCATTGTGCCACTCAGTGGCATACACCTTATTTTGCCACCTCCAGAATGTCATTGTGCCCCTGCCCGACCTCCTGTGCTGCTGCCGTGACCTCCACACTGTGTCATTGTGTGCCACTTTGTGGCCTTTCTCTGTTTTTGCCACCTCCAGAATGTCATTGTGCCACTGCCCGACCCCATGCTGCTGCTGCCGTGCCTCCACACTGTGTCATTGTGCCATTCTGGGGCCTACTCCAGTTTTTCCACCTTCAGAATGTCATTGTGCCACTGCCTGACCTCATGCTGCTGCTGCCGTGACCTCCAACTGTGTCATTGTGCCACTCTGTGGCCCAAGCAGTTTTTGCCACCTCCAGAATGTCATTGTGCACTGCCTGACCTCATGCTGCTGCTGCTGTGACCTCCACACTGTGTCATTGTGCCACTCTGTGGCCTACGCCTGTTTTTGCCCCCTCCAGACTGGCCTTGGGCCAGTCTCTGACCTCATGCTGCTGGTGGTTGCTGCCATGACCTCCACACTGTTCATTGTGCCAATCTGTGGCCTCTCCAGTTTTTGCCAAACCTCCAGAATGTTTATTGTGCCGTGCCTGACCTCATGCTGCTGCTGCCGTGACCCCGACACTGTGTCATTGTGCCAAATCTGTGGGCCCACTCCGTTTTTGCCACCTTCAGAATGTCATTGTGCCACTGCCTGACCTCATGCTGCTGCTGCCCTGACCTCCACACTGTGTCATTGTGCCACTGTGTCCTACTCCTGTTTTTTCCACCTCCAGAATGTCATTGTGCCATTCTCTGACCTCATGCTGCTGTGGTTGCTGCCATGACCTCCACACTCTGTCACTAATGTTGCCACCTGAGCTCTCAGCTTGTTTTTTTCCAGCTTTCGCTGGCATGACTTTATCAGGCTACATTCCCGCTTGAGTTTTTTGGTCAGTTTTGCCCTCTTAAGTGCCCAGGGAATTTTATAGTGAAGCGATTCTAAGAGCGGCGGCAGTCATGTGCGTGTCATACTAAAACACAACATTGTATGAAGACCAAACCAAGCTCGCTCTGCATATTTAAGCATGACACAACGTTCTAAAGCACCCTGCAGGCTCTGTGCAGCCTGGAAATAACTGTTTTTTATCGCGATTCGTCCCGAAGTAATTCGGACCAAATTTATTTTTGTCGGGAAATTCGAAGTGACCGAACTGAATTTTTGTGAAATTCGCCCATCTCTATACCCAATGCCTCCAGTCTTATGCAAGTTTTATACTATTCTTTCAAGGACATTATTTACACCAATGAACTCTCACTTGAGGCACAAGAGTGTTTTCAAACCCTGGAAAAAACTTATCCTACAAGCTCCGGCTCTGGGAATCCTGGACTACTCACAGCCTTTTAACTTCTTCCTATTTTGAAGACTATGGCTAAGCTTCAGAAGTCCTGACACAAAAACTTGGAGAGCGTATGAGACCTCTTGGATACTATTCTTGCTGAAAAGCAACCTCATCTCAGTAAACAGCGCCATCTCCGTATACAATGCCCATTACTGATGCCTGAAAATGTCATTTTGAAGAGAAGTACTACTCTCAACCCAGCCACTCTGCTTCCTCTCTCAATGGGGGAAGATGAAGATCAGTCTACCACAGATGAAGACCAGACTGCCACGGATGAACCTCTTCATGACTACCTTGAACAAATGGAGGCTGAAACCTCCCATCTTCCTACTGTCTCTACATCCAAGTTCGAGAACCCAGACTTCTTCACAGATGGATCCAGATATGTGGATGATCAAGGACGATTCCATACAGGATTTGCTGTGGTTACCTTGCAAGAAACTGTGAAGGCTGCATCTTTACCTTCGAGAATGCCAGCCCAAGAAGGTGAACTCTGGGCTGTAACGGAAGCTTGTAAGCTCGCCGAAGAGAAGACCATGAACATATACACCGACTCAGCCTACATGTACGGAGTAGCCTATGACTTTGGCCTGAAGTGGGCCCTGCGAGGTTTCCAGACAGCTAGTGGAACGCCCATCAAGAATCAAGAAGCCATTCAGACTCTGATGCATGCTCTCCAATTGCCAGCTCAAGTGGCCGTTTTGAAGACTAAAGCCCATGGAAGAATAGAGACAGTGGAAGTAGAAGGCACCTACAGAGCAGACTTGGCTGCAAAGGCCACAGCTCTCTTCCCAGAGATTCGAGAGGAAGCAGGAGTGGCTGTATATGTGCTGACCAGAGCAGAGAAGAAAGAAGGAGAATGTGAGAAGAAAGAAGGAGAATGTGAGAAGAAAGAAAGAGAATGTAAGAAGAAGGAAAGAAGAAGGTGAGAAGAAGAAAGAAGAAGGAGAGAAAAAGAAAGAAGAAGGAAGGAATAGAGAGGAACAAGAAGAGAAGAACCAAGGACAAGATGCATTGAATCCAGGTGTTAACCTGTTGAGACAATCTCAAACAACTCAAACAAAAGAAAGAAAGGAAAAGTTGGGAGGAATTGGGAGCAGAGATACACCAAGATGGATTCTAGAGGAAAGACAATAGACTTTGTTTACCAAGGACATTATATCCAGCTGTAGTACAAGGGGCTCATAGTACTGCCCACAGATGAACTAGCCAGATGATTTATTCAATCAACAAAATATACCTAGCACCCAGAATCTCCATTTTCCACAGAAAGTAGCCATACTAGAAGTTGTGAAATATGCAATATTTGTAACCCAGGAGGACTGATGCCAACACCAAGGAAGCATTTGGCTAAACACTATATCCTCTTCAGCGGATCCAGATTAAACACATTGAATTACCCAAGAGTGGAAAATACAAGTATGTTCTAGTAGTGGTGGATATGTTCTCAGGATGGCCTGAAGTCTACCCAGTTACCAACATGACTGTCAAAACCACCGTGAAGAAACTATTGACTGAGTTGATATGCAGATTTGGGATCCCTGAGGTTATTAAATCTGACCTAGGACCCGCCTTCACTGCAGAAGTAACCAGAGACGTTTGGAAACAAGTAGGAGCTAACCTCGGCCTGCACACTCCCTACCATCCCGAATTCAGCAGGAAAGTGGAAAGAATGGACGCCACTCTGAAGAACAAAATTCTGAAGGCTAGTAAATAAACATCTCTTCCCTGGCCCGAGATCCTACCCATTGCACTCTATTCTGTCAGAAATACCCCTAGACAGCCCCACTGGTCTCACTCCTCAGTATTCTCAGGCCTGCCCAGATTAGGGAGGTTTCACACCAGCAGTAGTTGAGTGCAGGGAATGATAGCCTTGTAAAATATGTTATAAATCTGTGTCATTAATTGAAACTAATAATTGAAACTAATCCATACCATAGTGTTCTCCTCCATTCCAGATCCAGACTCTGATCAAAGCTATGATCTGGTGACTTTGTGTGGGTGCAGAAACACATCAGAGATTCTCTGGAGCCCAGATTTGACCATACCAAGTATTCCTGATGTCCCCAACCTCAGTGAAACTTGAAGGAAGACTCTCCTAGATGCATGCTTCACACTGCAAGAAAGTGACTGCGACCAATAAGTCATCATGAACTTTTCCCTTATCCTTTCATATGTTTGTCTAGTCTGGATGTGTGTAAAAATGCAAGAGGGCCAACCAAGGGGAGTGCCTGATGAATTCAAAGCTAGGGATCAGGCCAAAGCAGGGTTTGAATCACTTACGCCCCAGATAACAATCAACAAAGGTATGGACTGGGTAAATTACATCTATTATGATCAATACAGGTTTAATAATTACACCCGAGATGCCTTACAAGGTATAGCTGAACAATTAAGCGCCACCTCCATCATGACTTTCCAGAATCATTGAGGGTTATGAGATTGTAAACAATCCATTGATGCCTCTGCCAGGGACTGCTCTGAGGTGGCACCTGGCGGTCGTTGGTCAACTTTCATCCTTACCATCAAAGGCTCTGCGAGGAGGTCGGCGGTTGCTTGGTTACGCCCCTTGTAGCCGGCCTGACAGTGGTTCAGTGGGTTCAACACCCGCTCTACCTGTTCACCCTGCTGTCTAAGGAGAGTGACCTTTACCCATTCTTGTTCAGTTTAGGGAAGAGCATCAATCATCATTCCCGCTCTAGGGGGGAGCGTTAGAACAGATTTTGATGTTTTTAGGGGGGACTGTCAAGTTGGTAATTTAAGGAAAAAACATCAAAAGTCTGTTTCATCATTACATTCTTATTAAGCTCATCAGATAGTTTGTTAAACTGCTTTTACTGCTATACATTACATCCTTATCAAAGTATCAGATATCTCTCACACAGCTTTCCTTGAGACAGATCCGGTGTCTGTTACAAGCAAGAAATTCAAGGCCTTCCTCCTCCCCCCAGATGATACAGAGCGTTTGGGAATGTATCATATCAGCTAATGCTTCATACGTACATGCAAATTATAACTTGTCTCTTAGCGACCACCAATTAACCAATCATGTAGTGATAGAATAGTCATGTGATTAAAAAGTTCTATTGGAATGTAATTTACTGTGATCAAACTTGAGATTTCATGTCCCAGCCAAAGTGTGTGGGTCATATTCCTCGAGCTCCGGCTGCCGGCAGTAGTAATAATAATATAATTCGGAGGAGGCATTTAATTGCATAAAGGAGTGGAACAAAGATAATTTCCACACCTGATTTAATCATCTTGACAACATGAGTTGGGGGACCTTGTGTGCCATGCAGGATTTTAATCCATGACGGCATAGTATGTTACTAACAGTAATTTTTGGGACTATGGTCTCAGGTCTATTCAGGTAATTGACCAGGTCCTCCCATGTAGTTCTGGGCTAATTCCTGACCTTTCTCAGAATCATCCTTACCCCAAGAGACGAGATCGAAGATTGAAAGTCATCTTGTGTTTCTTCCATTTTCTAATAATTGCATAACAGTTGTTGCCTTCTTACCAAGCTGCTTTCCTATTGTCTTGTAACCCATCCCAGTCTTGTGCAGGTCTACAATTTTGTGTCCTTAGATAGCTTTTTTGGTCTTGGTCATGGTGGAGAGGTTGGAATGTGATTGAGTGTGTGGACAGTTATCTATTAATTAATACAGGTAATGAGTGCAGATTAGGAGGGCTTCTTAAAAATCTTGTTAGTTGGTAGGTGATTCAACACTTATTTCATGCAATAAAATGCAAATTAATTGTTTAAAAATCATACAATGTGATTGTCAGGGCTGGGCAGCGCTCAGCTTGCAGGGAGGAAGAGTCTGCAACAGCTGATCAGCGACCCCACCCTGATAGACAGTTCCTGCGCTGCTAGAGTGACAGAGGTCCAGCCACTCCTGACAGGGGGCGTGTCGCACCAGACAATGGGAGGACCCGGAGGCCGCTCTAATCAGCTACAGGGGCGGTATTCCGGAAACACATTTAAACTCCCTGCTAGCTGAGTGCTGCGCCTGTGAAATTTCCTGGCTGCTTTGTGTTTCTTGTGATATTGTTTGTTATTGCTCTTCCGTGTACCTGACCTCGGCTTGTTTCCCTGACCCCGGCTTGTCTTCTGATTTTGTACCTCGCACCCGTTCGTGTTTGACCTCGGCTTGTTTACAATTATCCCTCTGGTTCTGATTTGTGACTTGGCGTTCCTGATTTGATATTGACCCGGACTGTTTGACTTTTCTTCCTCCTGACGGCCCACCCGCACTTTAGCAGCGCAGGGATTGTCTATCAGGGTGGGGTCAGCTGCTGCAGACTCTTCCTCCCTGCAAGCCAAGCGCTGCCCAACCCTGACAGTACCCCCCCCTTGTCGGAGGGGCCACCTGGTCTGGGTTTGTCTGGGTGAGAATCATGGAATTCCCTCACCAGGTCATCAGCATGGATGGATTTCGCCGGAACCCATGATCTCTCCTCAGGACCATACCCCTTCCAATGGACCAGGTACTGTAGAGACCTTTGGACCTCAGGAGAATCCAAAATACGGGCGACTTCATATTCTAACTCCCCCTCTATGCAGGCTGGAGGAGGAGGTCTAGGGGGTGGAGTCACAGGCTGAATATACCTCTTAAGAAGTGCACGATGGAACATGTTATGTATACGGAGCGACGAGGGTAATTTCAGCCAATATGCAACCGGGTTAACCACCTCCTGAACCACATATGGACCTACAAATCGCGGCGCGAGTTTACCAGAGGGAAATTTCAATTGCAGATTTCGGGTGGATAACCATACTTTATCCCCAACTGCAAACCCTCTAGAACACAGACGCCGTCTATCAGAATTTTTCTTCTGGGTGTTCTGGGTAGAGATGGGCGAATTTCCCGAAATTCGGATAGTTCACTTTGCCGAATTTCTCGGCAAAAAATAACTTCGTTCCGAATTACTTCGGGACGAATCACGTTAAAAAACAGCTATTTCCAGGCTGCACAGAACCTGCAGGGTGCTGTAGAACATTGTGCCATGCTTAAATATGCAGAGGGAGCTTGCTTTGGTCTTCATACAATGTTGTGTTTTAGTATGACACGCAGATGACTGCCGCCGCTCTTAGAATCGCTTCACTATAAAATTCCCTGGGCACTTAAGAGGGCAAAACTGACCAAAAAACTAAGGGGGAATGTAGCCTGATAAAGTCATGGCAGCGACAGCTGGAAAAAAACAAGCTGAGGGCTCAGGTGGCAACATCAGTGACAGAGTGTGGAGGTGACGGCGGCAGCCACAGCAGCATGAGGTCAGACAGTGGCACAATGATATTCTGGAGGTGGCAAAAACAGGAGTAGGCCACAGAGTGGCACAATGACACAGTGTGTAGGTTACGGCAGCAGCCACAGTAGCAGCATGAGGTCACACAGTGGCACAATGACATCTGGTGGTGGCAAAAACAGGAGTAGGCCACAGAGTGGGCCAATGACACAGTGTGGGGTCAGGGCAGCAGCCACAGCAGCAGCATGAGGTCAGACAGTGGCACAATGACATTCTGGAGGGGGCAAAAACAGGAATAGGCCACAGAGTGGGACAATGACACAGTTTTGTAGGACACGGCAGCAGCAACAGCAGCAGCATGGGGTCAGACAGTGGCCAACAATGACACAGTGTGTAGGTCAACGGCAGCAGCCACAGCAGCATAATGAGGTCGGGCAGGGGCACAATGCATTCTGGAAGTGCCAAAAAACAGGAGTAGGCCACAGAGTGGGACAATGACAGTGTGGAGGTCACGGCAGCAGCCACAGCAGCAGCCTGAGGTCAGACAGTGGCACAATGACATTCTGGAGGTGGCAAAAACAGGAGTAGGCCACAGAGTGGGACAATGACACAGTGTGGAGGTCACGGCAGCGGGCCACAGCAGAAAGCCTGAGGTCAGACAGTGGCACAATGACATTTCTGGAGGTGGCAAAAACAGGAATAGGTCACAGAGTGGGAAAATGACACAGTGTGTAGGTCACGGCATCAGCCACAGCAGCAGCATGAGGCCCAGACAGTGGCACAATACATTCTGGAGGTGGCAAAAACAGGAGTAGGCACGAGTGGGACAATGACACAGTGGGGAGGTCACGGCAGCACCCACAGCAGCAGCAGGGAGGTCAGACAGTGGCACAATGACATTCTGGAGGGGGCAAAAAGAGGAATAGGCCACAGAGTGGCACAATGACACAGGTCTCGGTCACGGCAGCAGCCACAGCAGCAGCATGAGGTCAGAAAGTGGCACATTCACATTCTGGAGGTGGAAAAAGCTGGAGTAGGCCACAGAGTGGCACAATGACAGAGAGTGGAGGTGACGGCGGCAGGAGCAACAGAATGAGGTCTGAGAGTGGCACAATGACAAAGTGTGGCGGTCACGGCAGCAGCCACAGCAGCAGCATGGGGTCAGACAGTGGCACAATGACAGAGTTGTGGAGGTGGGTGGCAATACCAGTCCCTGATAAAGATGGTTGGTGGCAGATTGGGGAAAACTGGGAGCAGATGTGTGGCATCAGGCGGGTGGCGGCATCAGAATAGGGCTGAGGCAGGTAGTTGAACCCAGACTAATTCCTCACAGTTTGGGTGAGGCGTCGTTGCTGATGTAGTCTGACGCCTAAGGCATTGGAATGTGGAAATCCTGGCCGATCCACGCTTGATTCATCTTGACAAAGGTCAGTCGTTCCACATTTCCCGTGGACAAGCGGGTTCTTCTTGGGGTAACGATGGCCCCCGCAGCACTGAACACCCACTCTGATGCCACACTACTGGCCGGGCAGGACAGCTTCTCCACTGCAAACTATTCAAGTTGAGGCAACACATCCAGTTTGACTGCCCAGTAGTCCAGCAGATCTTCTAACTGGGGTGGCAGAGTGCTGTCCAAGTAGGCCACCACCTGTTGGTTCAGGGTCTGCTCCAGGTCCTGCTGCTGCTGCTGCTGGCGACTGCCCTCCTCACTAGGCGGGAGAAGGAAGCTGCTCATCAGTGACTCCAGACTTAGGTTGCTGCTGATGGAGCTGGTACTGCTCCGACCCCCCCACCTTCCCGCGGCAGCCACGGCAGTAGGACGTGGGCGCGGAAAAACCCCCCGGTCAGACCTGTCAGAGGGGGGACGATGCCGCACATAGGGAGTGGCCAACTGACTACGGAGGATTTCCCCTATAGTATTTGAGGGTTTTTCCTCCCTCTCAATAGCTGGGAAAAAGGCTCCCATTTTGGACCGTTTTCGAGGGTCCAATAGGGTGGAGGCCAGAAGTTTATCCCTCTGCCGGATGCTGACTATTTGGCTGTCACTAGCCCCGGCAAATCAGCATGCTGCGGGCCATCTGCACCAGTGACTCTGAGGGGTCCCTGCCTCCATCTCCACTGTATATTGCCCGGTGCTTGCGGGTCATCTGCCTCTCTTCCTCATCTCCATCTTTCCCCCTCTAGCTGCTCCTGCTCCTCCTCTCTTGTCACCTGGGTAGAAAATCCACTCATTTCACCAGACAATGCTTCTGCTCCAATGTCCTCCTCCTCCTCCTCCTCCATTTCAGTCCCCACCGGACTCATGTGGCCCGCGAGATGTAGTCGTCATGTCTCCATCCCCTGCCCAGACAGATTTTTCAGCATCTGTTCCAGGACATGAAGCAGTGGAATGACGGTTATTCATCCCGTAGTCCCTGGCGACTGACAAATAACGTGGCCCCCCTTGAATGGCCTCAACAAACGGCATGTGTCACGCATGAGCTGCCACTGGCTGACATCAAAGTTACACAGGGGGTACTCCTGACCGCCTGGATCATCAAAAAATCGTTAATGGCCTTTCTCTGTTCATACAGTCGGTCCAACATGTGCAGGCTGGAATTCCAATGGGCGGAAACATCGCATATCAGAGTGCGTTGGGGGAGGCCGTTCTTCCGCTGCAACTCGAGGAGGGTGTTCCTGGCTTTTTTAGGGAATGGATGAAGTGCATGCACATTTCCTGGCCATTTTCAGAATCTTCTGAAGATCGGTGGAAGACTTCAGGAACCTTTTCACAACCAGATTGAACACATGCGCCATGCAGGGCGCATGGACCATCCCTCCTCGGTGCAGCACGGACACCATGTTACCCCATTGTCCGTCACCATGGTTCCGATTTGCAGTTGGCGCGGAGAAAGCCAAACATCGATTTTCTTTCTGCATGACGCGGAGCAGTTTTCTCCCCCCGTGTGACGTCGTTCGCCGAGGCAAGCCAGGTGTAGAACTGCTAAAACCGCGTGCCCTAAATGTGGTTGATGGGCAGTATTTTGGGAGGCTGGATGGTGGTGGTGGGGAGGAGGCGGACTAGGCGCAGGAGCCGCATTGACAACGTGGGGAGAAAGCGGCGTCCCTGCCCAAGTTGTTGGTGTGCCTGGGCCGGAAAGCACTTTCACCCAAGGGGGCCGTAAAGGACATGTACCCCCTGACCGTAGTTACAGCTCCGGGAATCCGCGTGCCAGCACCTTGGAACAAACCGATAAGCCAGGCTGGCCCCCCTTCTGTTCTACATATTTTGAAGTTCTGGTACTGCCTTTTTAAAAAAGAAATTAGGGGTTTTGGAAACTTTTCCATCTGGGCTCGGCACAAGCCATTGTTCTTGAACGGTGCAGAGTCCACCTTTTGGAAAAAGGGGGGGACTCAGCCCCAAACAATTTGGGACAGGAGTTTCGGTAGTTTTCTGCACCTTGGGAAAGGTTTGGACGATACTGTTGTTCTTTGCAATCGCCTGCTGAAGGGGCTGCTGGCGCCGAGTAGCAAGGAGAGGGCATCTGGACCGGGAGATGATGTAAAAGAGAAACAGCTCAATTCGCAGAGGGGGTGGCCCTGTGGCTGCAATGGCTGCGTCTACTGGGCTCTGTGTGCTGTTGCTGCTGGGCGGGAGGGACCACCACTTGGCCATGTTTCCCCCAGGGCACCGGTTGGTGACGCTGCATGTTTTGTGCAGGGCTGTGGTGCCAACGTTGCCCCCGGGCCAGCTTCACTTTCGCCTACAGTTTCACATTTCCCATATTTGGCCCCTGGGTGTTTTTAGCAAAAAACTCCCCCAAACACCGCGATAGCTGATTTTCCCGCCAACGCTCGCCTGAGTGACCTGCTGCCCTGCCTCGCTGAGCCCTGTCTGCTACTTTTTGGACCCGCAGGGGGTTTTTTCCCCCGTCCCGTTTGGTTCCGCCTAAACTGCTGTATTGCTGACTCAGGCCAAGACCCATTGCTGGCGCACCGCGGGGCCTGACGCGCAAGCGGGGGGCGCCCTTTTCTCCTACGTGATGAAGCACTTGCCTCCCCGGGGCTCCCAAGTGCGGTCGGTACATCATATCTATTTGGTTTCTCGTCCAGCTGTCCTCATACCGGTCGGTATGCAGGGTGCCCCTCACAAATGACCTCCCATGCCACTCCCCACATTTATCTTGCTGCTACTGCAAGGCAGGGGATTTTGGGCCCCATTTTTCGCTGAAGTAGTGCGACTGCCCTCCCCAAATTGTTCATCCTCTCTATATAGTGGCCTGACCCAGACACGAGATCTTGGCTGGGGAACCGGGGGACAGAGGTGGGTTTGAGGACAGGTGGGGCCCCTGAATCGCTCCCGGGGCCCTGCCCAAAAAGGGTTTGTGTCTGACGTTCCACGACTCTCGTTGGGTTGTCGTGTCATCTGGGAGGAAGTGGATGACCCAGTCAACCCAATCAAGAACCTTGGGGTTTTGAAAAAACACACGGCCGTAGATACAGCGGGAGTTGTGGCCTACCGGTGACCCCCGCTGCGACGTCCTTACTGTGCGCGACCCGGGCCTGGAATGTTTGTGCCTCTGCCACTGCAGGTGAAGAGCCTCACCCCTCTGTCTGACATACTGTTTGTTCAAAAAATACAGACACTGTTTGATGAAGATATTGTATATGATAAATAACCCCTGTATTTGACTCCAAAAAGAACCCCTAAAAAGCTTGGGTAAACCCTTTGGTAAAATTGCGCTCCAAAATGGGCAGGAAAAATTTACTTTTAGTGCCCTTTAAAAAACTCTGTGTATTTTACTGAATAAAAAGACAAAAAAGGCTTAAATTTAAACCTTTTGGATATGAATTAGCGACGAATTTCTTCGTGGCGGTTAAAAACAAAGTTTTTTTTTTTCTGAAACAACTGCGAACAACGCTTATAACCCCCGGGTTAAATTGGGCAAAAGATTGAGCAGCCACAAAAATACTGATTTGTAGCGTGTTAAAAAGTCATTTTTGGCGGTGAAAAAGACGGTTTCTTGGAGTCACCACAGCAGAAAAACAACGCTTAATTAACCCCTGGATGTAAATTGCGCAAAAGAATTGAGCAGCCAAAAATGAAGTTCTTCAGTAAGAGCTATCACAATCAGCCGCGGCAGCACCTTCCCTGATCAGTACAGTGAGAGGAGTGTGAGCTCCCAGCGTCGCGCCCGGACTTATATAGTGCGGTGACGTCACAGAATCCCGCCGGTCTCTGATTGGCTTCATCTCTGCACATGTCATGCAGGCTATGCCCTTCTTCCTCCCAGAGTGCTTTGCCCCATATAACGCCATGTGCTCGCAGCCATTTTATCAATCAAAAGCACACTTCGTTCACCAGAAGTACCCCAAAGTTCAACTTCGTGCCGAACTGAAGTTTTCCTGAAATTCTAAACGAATTCCACTTCGTTAGAATCAATTCGCCCATCTCTAGTTCTGGGTATGAACCAAGCTCTTCTGAACTTGGGCCCAGACTGTGCACAGATCTTTAATGATAACATCCACCCCGCTGTGATCAGACGTAGCACTGGAACATGACGCATGCCTAGGGTGAAAACCATAATTACAGTAAAATGGTGAGGTACCAGACAAGCTACTATCCTGATTGTTAATGGCAAATTCAACCAACGGTAAGTATTTTACCCAGTCTACCTGCTGATCAGATACATAACGGAGTTTTTGTGTTACCATTTGATTTACCCTCTCTGTCTGCCCATTAGTCTCTGGGTGGAAGGCAGAGGAGAAGGACAGGGTGATACCCAGAGCCTTGCAAAGGGCTCTCCAAAATCGAGAAACGAACTGAACCCCTCTGTCCGAAACGATATTCTCTGGTAAACCATGAAGCTTGACAATGTGTTTGACAAAGAGTTCAGCAAGTTTTTTGGATGACGATAACCCCTTTAAAGGAACAAGATGGCACATTTTGCTGAAATGATCCACTACCACCCAAATAACTGTTTTGCCCTCCGAAGGAGGAAGGTCTGTCATAAAATCCATGGAGATATGGGTCCATGGATGTTCAGTTATAGGTAGAGGGCATAGTTCACCAGGAGGATGAGTTCTGGGAACCTTAGCCCGAGCACAAACTTCACAAGATGCCACATAAGCCTCAACATAATGAGGCAATGACAGCCACCAGTAATTATGAGAAAAGAGCTATTTTGTGCCAGACACTCCAGGATGCCCAGATAACACGGAATCATGAAATTCTTTTAAAACTAGTAGCCGGAACGGAGTGGGGACAAAGACCTTCAAAAAAGGACAATTAGCAGGTCTCATATCCTGGTAGGACTTAACCTCAGTGGCTAAATCAGGGGAAATAGCTGAGACAACAGTCTCCTTAGGCAATATAGGTACCGGATCCTCCTGGGAAGCGTGGCTGGCACAGAAGCTTCTAGATAGAGCATCAGCCTTCACATCAGTATTGCCCAGTATGGTAGGGAGACATCTGTCAACATACCATTGTCCCCACCTGACTAATTCCTGTGAATTCCAGTCAAACACTGGGTTATGTTTCTGAAGCCAGGGCAGCCCCAACACCACATCAGCGGGCAGCCCCTCCATGATACATAGAATACACTGTTCAATGTATGGATCCGACCACCATCTCCAGCTTAGGGGTACAATGTTGGATTGCGCCCTGAGCTAGTGGAGTCAATAGCCACAATACGTATAGAATCAGATAGCGGTCTCTAAGGTAGGCCTAGACATTTGACGAAAGAAGCATCAACAAAATTAGAAGCTGATCCAGAATCCACAAACGCACTCCCAGAACCAGACAGCGACAAGTATGAAATCTTAACTGGTAGCAGCAATTGTTTGGCTACAATAGGAAATACCTGCTCGCCTAGGTGATCTTTCTGCCAACCACCTAGGCACTGGAATTTTTACGACCTGGTCTTCCTCTTGGAGCACTCCCTGATGCCGTGTCCTTCTTCGACACAGTAAAAGCATAATCCCTGGATACGACGAGAAGTCTTACGGTCCCTAGCAGCAGTGACAGAAAAAGCCCCCACTAGCATGGGCTCCTCTGGGTTTATATCGGGAACCGTGGGCGTAGGGGTGACTATGGAGTGAAACACCGGGGTGGTAGCTTTCTCTCGATGTCTCTCCCTAAAACGTCTGTCCAGACGAACGGCTAATGCCATAGCCTCATCTAAAGTACCAGGGGTAGGGTAAGCCACCAATAAATCCTTCACATGGTCAGCTAACCCTAATCTAAATTGACATCTAAGAGCTGGGTCGTTCCACCTAGACGGAACACACCAGCGCCGAAATTCGGAGCAATACTCCTCCACAGTCCTTTTTCCCTGCCTCAAGGTGGTCAGCTGAGCCTCGGCCACATCTTCCTTATCCGGGTCATCAAAAAGTACCCCTAAGGTGGCAAAGAACCTGTCCACAGAAGACAGTTCTGGTGAATCAGGTGGTAACGAGAATGCCCACTCCTGGGGGGGACCCTGAAGTAGGGACATAACAATTCCCACCCTTTGCTCCTCATTCCCCGAGGTACATGGGCGGAGCCTAAAATACAGGCGACATCCCTCTCTAAATGCCACAAAGGCCTTCCTGTTGCCTGAGAACATGTCAGGCAACTGGATAGGGGGGCTCCACAGGAGCAGTAGTAGGAGCAGGAGTAGTGCAGGGATACTCTGACTTGGGGTAGACTCCTGCTGTTCTACCCTCAGCGCCAGATCCTGGACTAGCTGGGTTTGCCCCTGCATCTGCTCTACCAGAGCTGTCATGGGGTTCATAGTGAGGGTAGAGCAGTAACTGTATTGGCCTGTGAAAATGTCATGTCAAGGGAGGTACAGTGAGCCCTGACTGGAACCCAGCCCACTGTCCCTGCCCACTTGACTCTGCCGCCTAGGGCAGCACGTCAAGTAGGCAGGGACAGTGGGCTGGGTTCCAGTCAGTTCTCACTGTACCTCTCTTGACTTGACAGTGATTTTCTGGATTTGTTTTAGATTCTGTCTCTCACAGTTGAAGTGTACCTACTATTTCAAAGTGCATTCCTACTACTTTTAGGATACATGAAAATCTGAGGTTTGTAGCTCACATTTTGATCAAAATGGTGATGGCCATGTCAACGTGCACCTGCACCATTTTGTTTAGAATTATTTTGAAAGTGCTGCTCATGTTATGAGTTTTGTTCGAAATAACTACAGACCTTAGACCAGACCCCAACCCATGATTGGATCTCCTCTTCAGTCTTTTCACCTAAACAAAAGATTACGAAGAGACTTAAGTTTTTTTTTTACAAACACACAACCCGCCCCTATATTAGAAATCATACCCCCATTCCCTTCAACCACAAAATTGAAAAGGTTTTTCACTAGCAGATTTTTTTTTCCTGAGGGACAGTATGAATGACATTATACCAAGCATATAAGACAAGAGAAGCAGTAATGTGCACAGCCCATATACACAGATCGAAAATTACACTAAGCATTTGTATGCAGTGTCCATGTATACAGACTAAGATCAAATTGAGAGTTACCTTAAAGGGAAACTGTCACCATGTTTTTCACATATAAAATATATAAAATAAAAAATATATAAAATAATTACACTGTGGTGTGCTGTCTCACTAGTCATATCCTAAGCTGCCTTTATTTTTTAGAAAAGTAGTGTTTTTATCTTATCTGAAGACATTCTTCAGTTTTGGACTGTGCATATTATTGAGACGCCTAGCACTTTCATGGGTTGGTTTAGCCATTATACCACACCTGCAGCTTCACTTATTTGTCAGATTGGCATAATCTCTCTACAAATCTCGCACCTGCGCTCTAATGGTACTAATAAGCGCTGGCACATACATGGGAAGTTATACTGTTCTATTGACTGCGTATGCGTTGTCCACTGTGATAGACGTCAACGTTCATCATTGCAGTTAGTTTACTTCTTCTTACATGCTCTTATTCTCACATTAAAGCAACCTCAAAAATAGTGAGTATAATATAGATTATTTGATTTTAGTAATATTATGCATATCATAAGTATTATTAAGTATTATTATTAGTATTATTGAGTATGAGAATGAGTATTATTGATCGGTCACAGATCAGCCAAGATACTTCAAAAACTTCCTGGTCTGTGAAAGATTAAAAGTGGCACTCCACAAACCTTCTTTTCTTCACAGAGCAGCAGGGGCAGTCCACATCCCTTCTGGCCCGTGAAAGATTATCAGTGGCCCTCTGCATCCCTGCCTCTCTGTCACAGAGCAGCAGGATCACTCCTCATCCCTGCTTCTTTGTCACAAAGCAACAGGAGCATTTCTTATCCCTGGTCTGTGAAAGATTAAAAGTGGCACTCCACATCCCTGCTTCTCTGTCACAGAGCTCTTATTAGTCGATATTATCACTATCTTATCAACTAACATTAAGGGCCACATGTATGAACCTGTTTATGTCTAAAACTCACTTTTTTGCCCATAGTAACCTATGGGCAAAAGAGGGAGTTTTAGACCTAAACAGGTTCATACATGTGGCCCTAACTCTCATTATCAATTTAAATTTGTATTACCGTAACATACCATTTTTATTTTCTTCTTTAGATTTTGAGATTTTTTTTATTGACAGTGAAAAATATGGAAAACAATGTTAATGAAAAATCCTTTGTAAAGGAAAATGATTCTATAACCTCTCATACTAAACAAAATATTGACGATGTTGAGAATGCAAACACAGTAAGTATACATGTAGATAATTGAAATACACATATTTCATCAAATATTGCAGGTCTAATCTCCTTTATTAATTAGCCGTCATAAAAAAGACAACATCAAGTGACATATTTGTATTTACCGACTATTGTAATTATATTTGTGACAAATCATGTCAAGTCAATTACAATACATTGCTTATAGCTTGAAAACTATATGTTCTCATAATGTTACTTTGCAACCCTCCTTCTGGCTATTTTTAACTCAAGGAAGCAGTGAGCCCATCGATTCACATAACGAAAAAGGTTTTCCAATCATAACTGAAAATGAGAACTCTTTGAGAATGATAATGTAGAAGAACAGGTATTTATATGTTGTGTATAATGTACAATAATGAATTTTGACCTACTCTAAAGTCTCTAACTTGAAGTATGTACTTACGTCTATTTACCACAGCCTAATTGTAGAATTATTTGAAACTGGTATACTTCAAGGATTTAATTTAATTTTTTTTCTGTGTGTCAGCTAATGAATGCTATTTAGACAAACTGAAGTTTTTTTTTCTTTTTTCCTTAGACTGTAGAAACATTAGTAAGAAACTTGAAGGTTATGCTTGTAAATAGTGATGCAGTAGAAAGCAATACAGTCACTGAAAATATCCATACTGAGGTTGTCGAGATGCCTGACACACCTTCAAAAGAGGAGGTGAGTAACATTGTTATTTTTGTATTTGAATCAGTAGTCATTTTATTTTTAAATTTAATATGATTTTTATTCTCACTATTGATCTGCTAATTGTATGTAAATGTCATTCAATTTTAATGTCTGTATAGTTTGAAGTTAACATGTCAGGTGGCCTATGCTACCATCTCTGAGCTCAGCATGGGATAGAATAAGAAAGGCTGAGGTCTGTGATACATAGATTTATAGGATTTGGAGCAGGATTTCTGAGTAAGAGGGGGAGAAATAAATTTGACCTAAAGTGCTATAACTTCTAACCCAAAATCCTGCTCCAAATCATATAACCCTATATATCACAGAACTCAGCTTCTCTCCTCTATCATATAACTCTATATACAATAGCAAAATAGTGTGTCCGTTTCTCTCCTTATGCCTCAAAGCTGAGAAAGACAAAACGGGGGGTAGGGGAGGACAAACAGGCACACAGGTATAGTGTAGTAGATTAATAAATGTGAACAAAATCCTTATTAGAATTTTATTCATGATCATTTTACTGACAGGCTTCAAGCACTGAACAATAAAGAGATATATTGGATTTTTAGGCTTAATACACTCAGTCCCCTAGGTTTAAACGAAGCTCAGGAAGTCACCAATTAGAACTAATGAGCGGAGAAAAATATCATTATTGTATTGTATTAGAGATCTAATTTTGGTTAAAAGTAAGGATGGTGATGCGTTTTTTAATTTTGTTTAGTGTATTTTAATGTATATAGAGTTTTAGGTAAGCTTCCAATGCTCTCCGTGGTCCATGCGCAGTGGTCTTGCTGAGCACGGACAGCATAGGCAGAAGTGCCCATCTGGTATTACCGACATCCATTTCCTGTGAAGGACGGGAGCATAACAGCGGGAGTCGGCGTTTGGACACGAGATTGGGTAAGAGTTGAAGAATATTGTAATACAAGTATGTTTTTATGTTTATAAGTTTTGTGAACATGAGTGTTTTGGTAACACATGGGAGTGGTTTATAAATCAAAAATGGGCTGTCTTTTTTAACTATTTATTGAATGTAATTCTTACAAATGTTATTCTCCTGATGAAGCACATGAGGATGTGTGCGAAACGCGTAGAGACCTATTTTATATTTGAGAAATACATTTCCATTTATTCATATGGGAATATTTCGTTATTATATACGGAAAGTATTCTATAGATATCCCAGCGCTAGAGACATCTTTATCTTGCAACTGGTTTCACCAGCGGAATATCAATTCGATTATATAACCCTATATATATATATATAAGAGCTCAGCTTCTCTCCTCTATCATATAACCATATACAGTATATCCCAGAGCTCAGCTTCTCTCCTCTATCATATAACTCCATATATCACAGAGCTCAGCTTCTCTCCTCTATCATATAACCCTATATATCACAGAGCTCAGCTTCTCTCCTCTATCATATAACCCTGTATATCACAGAGCTCAGCTTCTCTCCTCTATCATATAACCCCATATATCACTGAGCTCAGCTTCTCTCCCTCTATAATATAACCCTATACATCACAGAGCAAAGCTTCTCTCCATCTATCATACATTCCTATATATCACAGAGTTCAGCTTCTCTCCATCATATAACCCTATATTTCACACATCTCAGCTTCTCTCTATCATATAACCCTATATATCACAGAGTTCAGCTTATCTCTATTTTATACCCCTATTAGAGATGGGCGAATTGATTCTAACGATGTGGAATTTGTTTAGAATTTCAGGAAAACTTCGGTTCTGAACGAGGTCGAACTTTGGGGTACTTCGGGTGAACGAAGTGTGCTTTTCATTGATAAAATGGCTGCGAGCGCATGGCGTTACATGGGGCAAAGAACTCTGGGAGGAAGAAGGGCATAGCCTGCATGACATGTGCAGAGATGAGCCAATCAGAGACCGGCGGGATTCTGTGACGTCACCGCACTATATAAGTCCGGGCGCGACGCGGGGAGCTCATACCGCTCTCACTGTACTGATCAGGGAAAGTGCTGCTGCGGCTGATTGTTACTGAAGAACTGATTTTTATACAGCGATTTTTGTGGGGTGTCTCAGCTTGTCACAGAGACTGCTTCTCTTAATGTTCTATTTCTGATTTTTTTGGGTATTGGATCTGAAATCCAGTGTGCGTCCACTGCAGCTGCATATACATTTTAATGCTATCTGCTCACAGCACATTGAATATCCAAGGGGGATCTAAGCCAGTTCCTGTTGTATTCATTTAAAGAAACAGCGTTTTTACAATACAAATACCACTTTATTTTTGGCTGCTCAATTCTTTGGCGCAATTTACATACAGAGGTTAATTAAGCGTTGTTTTTCAGCTCTGGTGACTCCAAGAAACTGTCTTTTTCACCGCCAAAATATATACATTTTTCCTGTAGCCTAATTCACAAGCAAAGGTTAATTACAATTTTATCTCTTGTTGTGTAGCGTAAAAAAACACGGCATTGTAACACGCTACAAAGCTAGTAGTTTGTGGTGGCTCAATTCTTTGGTGCAATTTACATCCAGGGGTTAATTAAGCGTTGTTTTTCAGCTGTGGTGACTCCAAGAAACCGTCTTTTTCACCGCCAAAATATATACATTTTTCCTGTAGCCTAATTCACAAGCAAAGGTTAATTACAATTTTATCTCTTGTTGTGTAGCGTAAAAAACACGGCATTGTAACACGCTACAAAGCTAGTAGTTTGTGGTGGCTCAATTCTTTGGCGCAATTTACATCCAGGGGTTAATTAAGCGTTTTTTTTTCAGCTGTGGTGACTCCAAGAAACCGTCTTTTTCACCGCCAAAATATATACATTTTTCCTGTAGCCTAATTCACAAGCAAATGTTAATTACAATTTTATCTCTTGTTGTGTAGCGTACAAAACACGGCATTGTAACACGCTACAAAGCTAGTAGTTTGTGATGGCTCAATTCTTTGGTGCAATTTACATCCAGGGGTTAATTAAGCGTTGTTTTTCAGCTGTGGTGACTCCAAGAAAACAACAAACATGAACCCAGTAGCTAGCAACTTTGCCATTTATGCTGACTGGGAAAAAGATCACATGTGCAGCTAATTGCTAGAGCAAGATGAAAAACTGCACACCAACTTTAACACTTATACACACCAGGATGCAGAAAAGCCACAGTATAATGCATGGGGAGATTGCACAGATGCAAAGTAACCAATAAAACAATCACTCATACAACCTCAGGGCATGAGGGAGGTGGTTGCCGGTACTACAATTGCATATAATAAGGCGATACAAAAGTGTGCCTTTAAATTATAGATATGTGTGGTACACAATGCTGGCTTACAACCTATTAGTGACACCTATACTATTAGACCAGGCGGGCTGCCCAGCATTTTTTAAGTGTCCAACACAACACTGGCACACTCTGCTCCCCAGCACTGTTGGGCAAATAAAAAAGGGCATACTGGAAAAATATTAAATATGAGGTATTAGTTGGTAATGGGGCCCCATGACACAAGCTCACAAGCCTCTTCACGGCTCCTCATGTCTTGTGAGTCCCTACACTAACAATTTTACAGAAAAAACATACAAAAATGGGACATTACTTACTCAAAAAACCACTCCAATTCTTTGGGGCTTGTGAACAGCTCAATGGCGGAACAAACATGAACCAGTAGCTAGCAACTTTGCCATTTATGCTGACTGGGAAAAGATCACATGTGCAGCTAATTGCTAGAGCAAGATGAAAAACTGCACACCAACTTTAACACCTATTCACACCAGCATGCAGAAAAGCCGCAGTATAATGCATGGGGAGATTGCATTATACTGTAAGTAATGTCCCATTTTTGTTTTATTTTCACCACCAAAATATATTAATTTTTCCTGTAGCCTAATTCACAAGCAAAGGTTAATTACAATTTTATCTCTTGTTGTGTAGCGTAAAAAACACGGCATTGTAACACGCTACAAAGCTAGTAGTTTGTGGTGGCTCAATTCTTTGGCGCAATTTACATCCAGGGGTTAATTAAGCGTTGTTTTTCAGCTGTGGTGACTCCAAGAAACCGTCTTTTTCACCGCCAAAATATATACATTTTTCCTGTAGCCTAATTCACAAGCAAAGGTTAATTATAGTGTTGAGCGATTGCGTTGGCTATCGAGATCGATCGATAGTCGATAGTCGGCCGCTATCGATAAGGTTTTTCGATAGTGAGCATCGATTATGAGCGATTACCATTAAAGTCTATGGGAGAGCAACAACACCTTCATTATTACACCCAAACAAGGCTGGAGAAGCTGAAATTAACATCCACAACAGTCAAATGGATACATGCTGCATCTTAGGCAACACACTTAGGTTATAAAAGTCACAGAAAAAAAAGTCACAGACCATTCACTATCCCTGTCTTGTACCACAGCCTGACCCTTAAACCTGCATCACCCACAAATTAAAAAGTGCAGAAGGCAGTATGATTTGAACCATCATGTTACTTGAACTGGACATTGAATATCCCTGTCCTGGAACGCAGCATGAGCCCCAAACCTGCATGACCACCAGATTTAAAAAGTGCCGCAAAAAGGAGTCTTTCAACCACCATTTTAGTTTCACTGGACATTGACTATACCTGTCCTGGACCGCAGTATGACCATTAAACCTGTCTGACCCCCAGATTACAAAGTGCCGGGAAAAGGATTCTGTTATGTCTGTATCTGTTATGTTTTCGTATAATACACGGTATTTTTTTGCACCTTTCAATTCACCTGTGGTGACTATAGAATTGCTGTTTTAAGATTTACGTGAAGCTGCGTCAATGAACAAAGCTGGGTGCGCAAAAGTCAAAAAACACGTATCTGTTATGTTTTCGTATAACACACGGCATTTTTTGCACCTTTCAATTCACCTGTGGTGACTATAGAATTGCTGTTTTAAGATTTACGTGGATTGCTGCGTCAATGAAACAATGCTGGGTGTGCAAAAGTCAAAAAACACTTAACTTTAAGTTTTGGTATAATACACGGTATTTTTTGCACCTTTCAATTCAACTGTGGTGAATATAGAATTGTTGTTTTAAGATTTACGTGGATGCTGCGTCAATGAACAATGCTGGGTGTGCAAAAGTCAAAAAACACGTAACTGTTATGTTTTCGTATGATACGCGGTATTTTTGGCAACAAACAACCTGTGCTGACTACAAGATTGCTGGATTGTAATTTAACTGCAAGGTGGATATATCAACAGTCACAGGTGTAATGGGTAAAATTAAAATGAACACATATCTGAAATGTATACTCAGGGCCGCCATCAGAAATTTTGGGGCCCCATACAGCTGGAGCGTCTGGGCCCCCCTGGCCGACACAACCCCCTGCTCTTCCCCCTCCCAGCCATTCGGACACAGCCCCACCCATTCCCCATCCCACAACCATCGCCACCCCAGAAAAATAAAAAATTGTTTTTGCGGTCACAAGAAAAAAAAATGCAATAGTGCCATTGTTTTTGGATTTAGTTCTTGCTGGGTTATACAAGGTCCAGCAAATACCTCCACATGTCACCATTATAATGTTACTGACGAAACCAGTATACCCAGACCAATATTGCCAAGCAACAATATATAAATTCTAAATAATACCGCCACCTATCACTACCATATGCTGACTAGCGCCACCATAATGTTATTGACTAAACCAGTATACCAAGACCAATATCACAAAACAACAATATACAAGCACCTAATAATACCACCACATCATCACCACATATCTCCAGCATAACAATACGGAAGAATACCGCCATACTGCTAGTGATTATAAACCCTCACACCGAAACCAATATTTCCTCCATACAGTGACCCTATAGTGGTAAATACTAGTGTACACAGGCTCTGCAGACTGTATATAACCACCATACAGTGACCATATAGTGGTAGATACCAGGTACACAGGTGCTTTGCAAACAGTTTACTTACATTTAGGGCCTCACAGGTGACGTCTTGTCTGAGTCGTTCACTTTCCCTCTTCTTCTCTGTTCGGTGCAGATCTCCATGATGACTTCCTCCATCCACCACTCGTCCCTGTAGAATTTACAACACAAATACCTGAGACTCCTCACTTTTTTAATCATTTTCCCAAGTGAGTGACCCCTCCCCTCATATACAAACTCCCCATTTATAATGGCCCAAATGGTAAGAATTACCCCCTGGTAATTATGGGGCTCCCTCAGTCGGTATACAGGTACAACGGGGCCCCCGGGCAGTAGCTAGGTAGCTTGGGGAGATGTAGGCAGCTTCAGGCCCCCGGGCGGTAGCTTAGGGTTCCCATGTAGGTACAATGGGGCCCCCTGTAGCTTAGATCCACCCCTGTAGGTAGAATAGGGCCCTCTGTAGATTAGGGCCCCCTTGTAGGCAGAATAATCCCCCCCGTAGATTAGGGCCCCCAGTAGGCAGAATAGTCCCGTTAGGGCCCCCCTGTAGGCAGAGTAGTCCCCCCTGTAGATTAAGACCCCCCAGTAGGCAGAATAGTCCCCCCCCCCCTGTAGGTTAGGGCCCCCCAGTAGGCGGAATTGGCCCCCCTGGAGATTAAGGCCCCCTGTAGGCAGAATAGTCCCCCACTGTAGATTAGGTCCCCCCTGTAGGCAGAATAGTCCCCCCCTGTAGATTAGGGCCCCCCTGTAGGCAGAATAGTCCCCCCCTGTAGATTAGGGCCCCCCTCTAAGCAGAATAGTCCCCCACTGTAGATTAGGGCCCCCCTGTAGGCAGAATAGTCCCCCCCCTATAGATTAGGGGCCCCCTGTAGGAAGAATAGTCCCCCCCTGTAGATTAGGGCCCCCCTGTAGGCAGAATTGTCCCCCCTGTAGATTAGGGGCCCCCTGTAGGCAGAATAGTCCCCTCCTGTAGATTAGGGGCCCCCTGTAGGAAGATTAGTCCCGTCCCCCCTGTTGATTAGGGCCCCCCTGTAGGCAGAATAGTCCCCCCTGTAGATTAGGGCCCCCTTGTAGGCAGAATAGTCCCCACTGTAGATTAGGGCCCCCTTGTAGGCAAAATAGCCCCCCCTGTAGATTAGGGCCCCTAGTAGGCAGAATAGTCCCCCCTGTAGGCAGAAAAGTCCCCCCAGTAGGCAGAAAAGTCCCCACTGTAGGCAAAGAGTTCCCTCCCAGTCATTGGGGCCCCCTGTAGACAAATAGTCCCCCCCCAAGTATTAGGGCCTCCTGTAGGCATAGTTTCCCCACCCCCCCAAGTATTAGGGCCCCCCTGTAGGCATAGTTCCCCCCCCCAGTATCAGGGCTCCCTGTAGGTGTAGTTCCCCCCCCCCCCATATCAGGGCCCCCTGTAGGTATAGTCCCCCCCCAGTATCAGGGCCCCCTGTAGGTGTAGTCCCCCCCAGTATCAGGGCCCCCTGTAGGTGTAGTCCCCCCCCCAGTATCAGGGCCCCCTGTAGGTGTAGTCGTCGTCCCCCAGTATCAGGGCCCCCTGTAGGTGAAGTCCCCCCCCAGTATCAGGGCCCCCTGTAGGTGTAGTCGTCCCCCCCCAGTATCAGGGCCCCCTGTAGGTGTAGTCGTCCCCCCCAGGATCAGGGCCCCATGTAGGTGTAGTCGTCCCCCCCAGTATCAGGGCCCCGTGTAGGTGTAGTCCCCCCCCCAGTATCAGGGCCCCCAGTATATATAGTTTCCCCCCTCCCCCCCAAGTATCGGGGCCCCCAGTATGTATGGTTCCCCCCCCCCCATCCAGGGCCCCCAGTATGTATAGTTTCCCTCCCTCCCCCCCTCCCCCAGTATCAGGGCCCCCAGTATGTATAGTTTCCCCCTCCCCCCCCCCAGTATCAGGGCCCCCAATATATATAGTGTCCCCCCCGCCCCCCAGTATCAAGGCCCCCAGTATGTATAGTTTCCCCCCTCCCCACCCAGTATCAGGGCCCCCAGTATATATAGTTTCCCCCCACCCCCATCCAGGGCCCCCAGTAATGTATAGTTCCCATCCCCATCCAGGGCCCCGGTGGGTACTTACTCACATGGCCGCACTCCCCCGGCGTCTCCGTCCGCTCCCGTCCCCAAGCCTGCTGCTTTAGGCTTGGGGCCGAGAACAGGAAGCTCGGCAGACGGCGCGATGACGTCACTTCCGCCGCGCCGCCTGCCGAGCTAGGTACGGCAGGGGCAGGGAGCGCACAGCTCTCCCTGCTCCTCCGTACATCTTAATTGTATGCGCGTCGCACGGACGTGCATACAATTAAGAGAGGGCCTCTGTGAAGCCAGAGGGGGCGGAGCCTGCCGGCAGCAGCGGGGACCCCCCTCTGGCTTCACAGACCGCCCGGGCCCGGTACAGCAGTACTGGTTGTACTGCCCTATCGGCGGCCCTGTGTATACTGATAATAAAAGTGGAGTTTTGCACCTAACAAAGAGACCTGCAGTTACTAGAAATGATGTGTATCCAATATAAGTTCAGGCTGCCCAATATCCAGAAAATATTTCAATAGCAAACTGTTAATAATAAAGATATTCCACTACAATGTCTACACTAAGTCTTGGTGAACTTTATCCAGTGTTCTTTATAGATAGAGCTTGTCTGTGTTCACCCGCGGGGCCCCCCCTGTTCCCCCCGCCGTGAATTTACAGCGGTAGATGCTGCTTTAAAATTCTCTAGCTAACTACATAAAATCTTCAAATCTCTAATATAACTAAATTGGAAGGATCACAGCTAATAGTAGAGGTTTCTCTGTGCAGAAATAGACTAATTTCGCTGAGCTGTTTGGCCACAGGCAGAGCGCAGGTCCTATCCCTATGAGACGCTGAGAGACACTGAGGCTGAAACAGGAAACGCTGTTCTATGTAAAACGAGGTCATGTGATTTTTCCAGCCAATCGCAACCATACACATCCCAGTCATGATGTCGCACACACATCTCACCCTGCTCTATTCTGTAATCTGATTTGCTGGCCGCCAAAATTACAGGAAGCGCCGAAAAAGGCGCGATCTTAATAGATGATGCTCAGATTTTAACCTTAATTATCGCATGATCTGGAAATTTCGATCACCATAAAAACCTTGCCGATTTCAACTTTGTCGATAAAAATCGCTCAACACTAGTTAATTACAATTTTTTCTCTTGTTGTGTAGCGTAAAAAACACGCCATTGTAACACGCTACAAAGCTAGTAGTTTGTGGTGGCTCAATTCTTTGGCGCAATTTACATCCAGGGGTTAATTAAGCGTTGTTTTTCAGCTGTGGTGACTCCAAGAAACCGTCTTTTTCACCGCCAAAATATATACATTTTTCCTGTAGCCTAATTCACAAGCAAAGGTTAATTACAATTTTATCTCTTGTTGTGTAGCGTAAAAAACACGGCATTGTAACACGCTACAAAGCTAGTAGTTTGTGGTGGCTCAATTCTTTGGCGCAATTTACATCCAGGGGTTAATTAAGCGTTGTTTTTCAGCTGTGGTGACTCCAAGAAACCGTCATTTTCACCGCCAAAATATATAAATTTTTCCTGTAGCCTAATTCACAAGCAAAGGTTTATTACAATTTTATCTCTTGTTGTGTAGCGTAAAAAACACGGCATTGTAACACGCTACAAAGCTAAAAAAAGCTGAAAAAGACATTAACTGATCGTCCCCTAATGACAGCAAGGAGGTGTCGTAACATAAAGACCTTTTAGTTAAAAGTCATTATGTACCTGAGAAGAAGAACCCCTTCGGGGTTGTCAAATCTAGAGTAGGGTTCTTTCCATGTGGTGACTGTCTGGCGTGCCAGAATATGTCCCGATCTTCAACTTTCCAGACAGCAACGGGGGACCGTGTATACAAAATCCTACAATATATATCGTGTAGCACCACTAATGTAGTATATTTGGCATCGTGTGGTTGCTCCAAGTTTTATGTAGGTTTGACGACAAGAGAACTACGTGTACGAGTAAGGGAACATGTCAGAGACATCATGGCGGTGAAGAATTGTGTGGATATCACTCAATTAAAAACTATCCCGAAACACTTTTTGAAACATCATAATGGGGATCCTACCTCTTTTAAGGTGATTGGGATTGATTCTATTCATTGTGGCATTCGAGGGGGTAATGTGAAGAAATTGCTAGAACAGAAAGAGTGTAAATGGATCATAACTTTGAACACCATGGCGCCGGTAGGCTTGAATGAAAAAATTGACTATGCATCATTTCTTTAGATTTTTCTATATCTTCCCATTATATGTTTTATTGCTTTTAATCAGTGTTGTTTTTCATTGATGCTAATAATCTGTATTTATTATTTGTTTTTAGATTTGTGTGTATGTCCTTGTGTTTTGTTGTGAGAAGCTTCCAGCTGTCTTTCCTCCATATACCACTACATCACTACCACCGGAAACAACGAAGATTTGAATGAAGAAGAAACATTGCAAACGGACTCTTTTTTTTTTTTTTCCTGTCACTTTGAATATGATTATTTCATTGTATAATTTATACACATATTGCTATATTACGATTTTAATATATTATATTGCCGGCTTTGTCGGTCCTATTCACCTATTTTCATTCATACACATTATTTTGTTGCACTGCATGTAATTTCACTGTTTTTGTTGTTTTTCACTAGTGCGCTGGCACGGTGTGATGTTTTTGTTTCCCCCGCATGTCGTCGGCGGCGTTATGTGACGCTCTGTGCATATCCCGGTGCACGGATATTTGTTGTGCAGCGGGGTGTGCGCGATTGCGTTTTCTCGCAGGGTGCTGAGGTGTGGGTGGGAGCACGTCATGCCATTAACCTGTGATTGCATTTAGATGTTTGGTATATGATATACATTCTATTCTCCACACTATTTTCACTCTATATTATTTATTTTTATTGGGTCTGGTTTTTAGTATTGGGTTCAGTTGTGGAGATATGCGTTTAACGCATGCGCCGCGTTTTGCGGCGGAGTGCCCTATAACTGGTTATTGATCTCTGATGTGAGTTAGTACTGACCCGGGAATGGGTTTGATCGATGGGAAATGTGTTCTACGCATGCTCCATATGTGCGGCGGATTGCCCTTTAACTCGCTGCGGCGTCCTGATGCAACATTGCGCATGCTCGGAAGTGCGCATTCCGGAGCATGCACACTCTCGCTCTGGACTCCGGTTGTCGGGCAGTGGAGTTCGCTGCACGCTGGACTTGCATTCAATCAGTGATAGGTATGTGATTGGGCAACTATAGACATGTGGTACATGGGGAATCAGTATTTGAACACCCTTGGCAGCTGCTAGCTCATACCCCTTGAGGAAGCATTTAATCGGCGAAACGTACGTCGGGGTGACTGGAGGTATAAGGACTCAACTACAAGATGGGTAATCTATTTGTATTATAACTTATCAATTGTATATGCAGATGGTGATATATAGGTCTTAATGAAGTCTTTTATGAGAAATATACACCCACTAAGGGTATTTTTACACTGAGTATTACTCTCATATACATGTGACCTTTCACCTATCTCACATTACCCTATTTGTTTCTATACACTGTCTTGTAACTTGTTTGTAATGTTTTTGCGCCTCTTTGTATTCAACTATGGGATCTCTTTTTCTGTAAATGTATGTGATTTTTTATAATTATTTAATAAAGAATTTTGGTATTAATTCGTGGTGGATTAAGCTCCTTCCTTTTTTTCTATATGTGAAAGCTAGTAGTTTGTGGTGGCTCAATTCTTTGGCGCAATTTACATCCAGCGGTTAATTAAGCGTTGTTTTTCAGCTGTGGTGACTCCAAGAAACCGTCATTTTCACCGCCAAAATATATAAATTTTTCCTGTAGCCTAATTCACAAGCAAAGGTTAATTACAATTTTATCTCTTGTTGTGTAGAGTAAAAAACACGCCATTGTAACACGCTGCAAAGCTAGTAGTTTGTGGTGACTCAATTCTTTGGCGCAATTTACATCCAAGGGTTAACTAAGTATTTTTCTGCAGTTGCACTCAGTAAAAGAAACTTTCTTTTTCACCGCCACAGAAGAAATTCTGTAGCATAATTCATATCCGAAGGTTAATTAAGCCTTTACATTCAGTAAAATACACAGAGTTTTTAAACGGCACATACAAGTCAATTTTTCCTGGCCATTTGTGGAGGGCAATTTATATCCAAGGGTTATCCAAGCTTGTTACTGGGTTCATTTGGAGTCAAATACAGGGGGTATATTTATCATATACAGATATCTTCATCAAACAGTGTCTGTACATTTTAGAACAAACAGTATGTCAGACAGAGAGGTGGCAGGCTCTGCACCTGCGAGTGGCAGTGGCACAAACATTCCTGGAACAGGCCCAGGTCGCAGCACAGCAAGGGGATGTCGCAGCAGGGGTCACACGGTGAGGCCACAACTGCCGCTGTCATTTAGCGGGCGTGTGTTGTTCAGCAACCCAAGGGTTCTTGATTGGTTGACTAGGTCATCCACTTCCTCCCAGATGACATCTGACAACCCCAGCCAAGAGTCGGTGGGAACGTCAAGACACACCCCAAATTGCATGGCCCCGGAGCGGGTCAGCGACCCTCACCAGTCCTCATCCCGCTCTGTCCCATTCCGGTCCCTCAGCCAGAGATCTACAATGTGTCAGGGCTCACGCCACTATATACGAGGATGAAACAATTTGATGAGTGCAATCAGCAGCTACTTGGCAGCGAAGAAAATGGGGCCAATCTCCCCTGCTTCTTGCAGTAGCGGCAAAGTATAGAATGTTGAGAGAGTGGGCATGGAGGACATGTTGTAGGGTCAGCCCTGCATACCAAACCGGTGATGAGGGACAGCATGACGATGAAACACAAATTGATGATGATGTAGCCAACCGCACTTGGAGTCGGGAGAAGCCAGGCTTCATCCTCGTCAGAGAGAAGAGGGTGTCAGCTTGCACGACATGCATGCGGCAACAGCCCGCAAGTTGGTTGTTTGGCCGTGATCCACAGGATAGCAGCAAGTGCGGGTCAGGGAGCCAAGCTGCCACGGGTAGAAAACCCGCTTCGCAGTCCAAGAAAGTTAGCGGCAGCAGGGGCTCAGTGAGGCAGCGGCGGTATTAGTCACCTCAGTGCGGAGCGTTGGGGCGGTAAAATCAGCTACTCGGTGTTGTGTGCAATTATCTTTGCTAAGACACCGAAGGCGCCGAATATGGTATATGTAGAATCTGTGAGGCAGAAAGTGAAGCGTGGCCAGTGAGCTAACATAGCACCATGGTCCTGCTTCAACACAATGCATGTCACCATCCGGTGGCCTAGAGAAACATGGCTCAGATGTGTGGTCCATCCAGCCGCCGCAGCCAGCGGCCAGTGGCATCGCTGCCATTGCAGCCCATTCAAGGCTCCACCACTCTGTAAGAAGGGAGCTGTTTTCTCTTTGCCAGAAACATCTCCCGTCCTGATGCTCTGCCTCCTCGCTACTCTCGGCGCCAGTAAGAGTTCGTTCTCGAGGCGATTGCAAAGATACAACAGTATGCCGTCCAACCATCCTAAGGGTGCAGAAAGCTACCGTGCTTCCTGTCCAAGTTGTTGGTACTCGCAGTCCCTCCCTTTTCCAAATGGTGGACTCTTCACATTCCAGATAGAACTAAAAGCTTGTGCCGAGCAGAATGGAGAGTTCCAAGCCGTAAATTTTCTTTTCTTCTTTTCCAAAAGGCAGTAACCAGCACTTCATAAATATGTAAAACAAAAGTGGCCAGTCCTTGACTATCCGGTTGTTCCAAGGTGGCAGCACGGTAGCGCGGACGTCTGGAGCTGTAACCTACGGTCAGAGGCCAGTACATGTCTTTAACGGCTCACTGGGTGAATATGTCTTCCTGCCCAGGCACAACCAACACCTTGGGACAGGAGAACGCCGCTTTTCTCCTCCCGTTTGTCAAACTGTGGCTCCTGCGCCAATGATCCGCCCTCCACCACCACCACCACTCATCCTCCACAAAGTACTGCTCATCATACCACATGTGTAGGGCACAGCGGTGTCAATCACCGCAGCTTTTCTACACCTGACTTGCCTCGGCGAACTAAGTCCACACAAGGGAGGAACGCTCCGCGTCATTGCAGCAAGAAATCGATGTGTGGCTTTTCTCCGCGCCAACTGCAAATCTCTGAACCATGGTGATGGACATGGAGGAACATGGTGTCTGGTGCTGCACTGAGGAGGGAATGGTCCCATGCGCCCTGCATGTGCGCACCAAGTGTTCAATCTGGATTTGAGTGAAAAGGGTTCCCTGAAGTACTTTCCACAGAACTTCAAAGATTCTGAAAAGGCCATGAAACTGGCATGCACTTCATCATCCATTCCTACAAGCCAGGAACACCCTCTCTCTGAGTTGCAGGCGGCAGACGGTCCTCTCGCCTCCAACACACTCTGATATGCGCATGTTTTCCACCCTTTGATTTCACAGCATGCACATGTATGGACCGACTTATGGAACAAGAAAGGCTATTAACGATTTTTTTGAATGATCCAGGTGGACAGGAGTAGTAAACTCCCCTGTGTACTTTGATGTCATGCCAGTGGCAACTCATGCGTGCACCTGCCGTTGTTGAGGCTATTCGAGGAGGCCACGTTATTTGTCAGTCGCCAGAATAGGGATGAATAACGTCATTCCACTCTTCATGTCCTGGAACAGATGCTGAAAAATTGTCTGGGCGGGGGACTGGAGATTGGCGATACCTCGCGGCCACATGTTCCGCTGAGGCTGAAATGGAGGAGGAGAGGGGGAGGAGGACTTTGGAGCAGAAGCTTGTCGGTGAAATGAAGGGTTTTTCACCCAGGTGAAAAAGAGAGAAGGAGCAGGACGCTGGGGGATAGATGGAGAGGGGGGGAGACGGGGCGATGACCCCAAGTATTGTTGACGAAAAAAGTTGAAATCGGCAAGGTTTTTATGGTGATAAAAATTTTTTTCCGATTTGGAAAAATTAAGGGTTAAAACTGGCATCATCTATTAAGACGCGCCTTTTTTTGGCGCTTCCTGTAATTTTGACGGCCAGCAAATCAGATTTCAGAATAAAGGGTGAGATGTGTGGGACGTCATGCTGGGATTGTTTTGGTTTTCGATTGGGGTGGAAAATCACTACCTCGTTTTCATAGAACCATTTTCCCGTTTTTAGCCCAGTGCTCTCACGTCCATAGGGTAGGACCGCGCTCTGTGTGGCCCAAAAAGCTTAAGAAATTAGTCATTTCTGCCAGGAAACCTCTACTTTTACTTGTCCTTCCCAAATTTAGTTATATTAGAGATTTGAAGATTTTATGTATTAGCTAGAGAATTTTAAAGCACATCTACCGTGTAAATTTCCGGCGGGGGGGAAACGGGGGGTGCCCCGCGGCGAACACAGACAACTCTATCTATAAAAACACTGTATAAATTCACCAAAACTTTTAGACATTTTATGGAATACCTTTATTATTAAAATTTGAAATTTAAATATTTCCTGGTATTGGGCACCTGAAATTATATTGGATACACAAATTTTTCTAGTAACTGCAGTCTCTTTGTTAGGTGAAAAAACTCCACTTTTATTATCATTAATCTTTCAGATATGTTTCATTTTAATTTTTAAAACCCTTTACACCTGTGACTGTTGATAACCACCTTGCAGTTAAATTACAATCCACAATCTTGTAGTCAGCACGTTGTTTTTGGGGGCCAAAAATCCCGTGTATCATACGAAAACATAACTTACGTGTTTTTTGACTTTTGCGCACCACTTTGTTCATTACGCAGCATCCACGAAAAATCTTAAAACGCAATTCTATTTTCACCACAGGGAATTGAAAGGTCAAAAAATACCTTGTAATTATACAAAACATAACAGTTCGTGTTTTTTTGTTTTTTGCACACCCACATTGTTCATTGACGCAGCATCCACTAAATTTTAAAACACAATTCTATATTCACCACGGGTAATTGAAAGGTGCAAAAAAATACAGTTTTTATAAAAAAACTAACATTTTACTGTTTTTTGATTTTTTGCACACCCATTTGTTCTTTGACGCAGCATCCACAAAAATCTTAAAACAGCAATTCTATATTCACCACAGGTGAATTGAAAAAAAAAGGCCAAAAAAATTTTTTTTTGGCCAAAAAAATCCCCCCCGTTTAAAAACATTTAAAACCCAAAAAAAAAAAAATAAAAACCCAAAAAAAAATACGTTTTTTTTTTGGACTTTTCCCCTCCAATTTGTTGATAAACCCTTTGCAGTTAAATTTAAATCCAGAAAATTTTTTTTTTTGATTAGAGGGGTTTTGAAAATAGCTTGATTTTCCCGTCTTTTAATAAGAGATTTTTCCAAAACATTCCATACCTTCCCCTAAAATTTTTTTATATTTCTGAACAGGAGCGAAATCGGGTGGTAAGCAGCAAAGAGGGGGGTACACATGGAGGTAGAGAAACGAGAGAAGGGGCTCCCTTCCAGTGCTGGCGACAACACCTCCAGCGGGTCGTCAATTGCAGGGCCGTAGGGCCCTTCCTCGCTGGGGCGGGCCCTTGAATCTAAAACGAACATCTCGCCAACTGTCCTTCAGTGGTTAAGCAACTTGACTAGCATCTTTTCCTCCTGGTCCTCGCATCACGGCCAAAATTTCGCATCAGCATCCTTTCCCAAATGAAGGCCCAAAGTCAATCGTGTACCCCCCATGTGGATAATCCATTTTCTGAAGACCTCTTTGATGACAAAAACGGTTGGGGCAAAGGGCATGTTAAAAAATAAAGAGGATGATTTAGTCTGCCTACGCCCATTACGATGCCATCAAGGGGTAAGGAACCGTCAATGGGAAAAAACCCCGGGGCGGTCGGCAACCCTTGCAGTGCCCCTTGTTTGTAGCCCGCAGCTTCTGGATGCAAAAGCGGGACACCAAGTCACCTGTGTTGATGATATGAGATGACGACATTGCGGACCGGGTCTTTCCGCAAAATTTTTGTTTTCGAGCCTTCACAGTGACGAGGGGAAGACGATGGGGTATTGTCAATACGGGTCCCCCAAAAAGAGGAGAGGGCTTCGCGAAGTCCGCTGATAATTCCGCCGCCACGGTCAGCGCAAACCCCGCTCCCCCCCGTTTATCGCCGTCAAAAAGGCCGGGACCTCTCAACCGGGGCCCTTTTTTGCCAAAGCCTCTGTTTCACCCAGCGAGTCATATGCCCCCTTTTGCCATAAACACATAATAAGGCAAAAACCCTTAAGGGGTTAAACCACCACCAACAGCCCTATCACATGCAGCGAATCATGATTTTAAATGGGGGGAAATTTGGGCCAAAAAAAGGCCAACCGACGCCGGGCCTCCAACCATTGTCACACCCTCTGTCTCCGCCTCCTCCTCCCCGCCCCCAAAACCAAAGCGTTCCTCACGCCCTGTCTCTCAGAGTCATGATCAGGACAGCCTCCGCTTCACCTCAACCGCCGCCCGAGTACCACCAGCCCCACCAGAGACCCATCCTACCCCCCTTCTCCTTCCGCCAGTTTAGACCTGCACCCCGTACAGGGGCCAGCCCTAGCAGCCACCCTTTCTGTCTTCCAGTTGGGAGCAAAGAAACACTTTAACCCCAAACCATCCCAAAGCAAAAGCCGAATTCGGCATTGCCGGGCTTTTGGCCTTTGAAATTTGCCTTTCCGTCTGGGGGACACAGATGGTCATGGCCCTCGCCGCCCCCAATCCCAGATCCGGCAGGCATTTCTTTGCCAAAAAGCTGTCCCTGCCCTGGCCACCCCCGTGCATCTAAAATTTCAAGCGCGTTTTCTTTTGTGTCCGGAAAAGTCCATCCACCCCCGACACAGGGACTAGTAAGCACGGAAAGGGCCGCTATATCCGTGACACTCACGGTGAGCGGGTGGAGCCCCGGGGGGTGACGGTGGCTTTCACTGGGCGCACGCTCTTCAAAACCGCAATGGTGCGGGGCTCTTTCCCCCAAGGGTCCTCTGGGGCATCACTCCCAGAGACACCAGGCCGTGTTAAAATAATCTGCCTTGGAGACCTCCCACACAGGTTTAGGAGCTGTGACGGCTCTAAGCAACGAGACCGACGCGGCTGGGTCCAAGAACCTTGTGCCGGGCAAGGGTGTGCGATAACGGGCGAAATCTCTGGCCGCCCTTAAGAGGGGTAGGCGGGAGCACATCCCTTGCTGGCACATGTCTAACCCTTGTCGTCCAAAAATTTCTAAAGAGCCCCCCGGTCGGACTGCCTGGTGGGGAAAGGGGCTCGAAGTCTAATTTCGAACTTCCGCCGTTCGCACCCTGCTTCGCCCCCTGGCTGCGTTGCAGCGTCACTCGGCCTCCCCGCAACCTCTCTTTGACGTGGCAACACGCTAATTCCACGCTCACAGCTCCAGGATTGTGGCAGCACGCAATGCCATCAGCAGTACAAGTGACACGGGCCGAAAAAATGCACCTGGGGGTTTAAGCCCCGAGGATGGAGGCGGGAAAGAGCCTGCACCATCCTTGCCAGTTTTGAAACCACCAAAATGGTCATGGGACAATCCCCTTTTCCCACTGAGCATTGTGGTGATCTTTTTCTGGAACGATCGTTGACACTCTAAACAACGGGTCCCCCCACGACGGGGGAAAGGAGCGGACACAGATGGGGACACGAGCCTTTCTCCCGTAAAAACCAAAAGGCCCGACAGTTTCAAATTTCATCGGTCTTCTTAGCAGTTTTTCGGGGTCCAACTAGTAAAAGGGGGCGCATCAGCTCTCGGGTGCACATCTCAGGCAAGTCAGGTGTGTTAAAAGCGGGCCAGGGGCACGGGGGAAAAGGGAGGAGGGGGGGTATTCCAACACCGATTACCGACGTCCCTCCTTGGGAAAAGGGGGTTGGCGCAATTTTGAGGCGGAGGGGGAAATAGGGAAGATCAGTTGCTAGTGCCCCTCGACCCGGGGCTTGGGAAATAAAGGGCCCCCTTTTTCTCACATATGCTTGGATGCTCCATTTCCTCCAACATGATCCTCCTTTAAAGGGCCCTCAAAATGAAAAACAATACGGGGTGGCCACCCCCGGGATCCCCGGTAAAAAACAAAACTCAGCATTTCCTTCCACCCACCCAAAAAAAGAGAGTAAAATGCAGGAAAGGGAGCCCTTTGCGATTAAAATAAACTGGAGACATCTGTTGCGTCTGTTTCCTTCCCCCCAAATGTCACGGTGGAACAAACAGCGCGGGGACAGAAATAGAGTGCCAATAGGCGTAGCGGCAGCACAGGCAAGGGGGCGGAACCCTAATGGGTGACGTCTCTCAATCTTTGTTTACCACCTCACCAACGCATGCAAGCAGGGCACACTCCAACACACAGAATCAGCTTAAATCGGTGCACCGACTATCTGCGTCTCAACACCGATTTTTTTGCATGTTTTTCCGGACCCAATAACTTCGGGGTATCCAAAAGGCGAAGGGCCCGAGCGGGCTCGTCACCCATAGGGGTGTTGTCCCCCCAGCAGCCACGTCATATCGGGGGACCTCACACAGCTGGGGGAGTCATTAAGCAAACGCATCCGGCTTTCCCCAAATAAAATTGATTTTACTTTTATCAAGAGAACAGGGATGGGTTTTGATGATGTTGTAGCCCCAATTGCGAGGTCACCGATTATTGCCGGCATTCACATTTCCCTTTTTAAACAAAATGGGCCTCTTAAAACTTTTTTTTAAAATGACATTTCTTTCGCAATTTTTTTTTTCTTTCCTCTTTATTCTCTTTTGCTGTGAGGAACGAAAAAAAACAGCAAGGTTTCATGACATACCGTATTCCATTTACTCACTTTTTTAAAAAGTTTTCGCATTTTCAAAGGTTTTTGAGGGCATGTTTCTGTGAGATACGCATAATTTATGGTCCTTTGGAACAGAAATGTGGCTTCTAATGGATTTTTTCCCCCCACATTTTTTTAAAATGGCTGGGAATCATATTTATAATTTTTTTGGGGGCATGTACTGTGAATACAGCAAAAATCAGCCTTTGGAACAAAAATGTGGGTTTAAGGGCATTTCTCCCTCAAATTTTTAACAGTGCTGAAAGTCATTTTTATAATTTTTTGGGTCAGCTGCTTTTTAAATGCAGCAAACTACAGGCCTTTATAAAAAAATGTTGTTTCTAAAAAACATTTGTTTTCACAATTGACCAAATTGGGTCAAGGGTCATGCTTGAATTTTTGGGGGGATTTTTGCTTTGAAATGCAGCAAAACTACAGGTCATATTTTTTAAAAAATGTTGTTTCTAATAGACATTTTTTCTTCACAATTGTCCAAAAATGGGGTCAAAGGGGGATCTTTTAATTTTTGGGGGCATTTTCGTACATGCAGCTATACTACAGTCCTATTTCTAAAAAAATTTGTTTTAAAGACATTTTTTCTTTACAATTGACCAAAGGGGTAAGCTATCAATCCTTATTGAGACAACCCATTTAAACAATAAAAAAAAAAGAAACAAGGGCATGGTGGGGTTCCCCTATTTTAAAAAATTTTTTTTAGAATTTTAAAAAACTAAAAAAATTTCATGTACAAAATAGCGTAAAAAAATTCCCCTGAATTTTACAAGGGAGGACAGAAAACTTTACCAGATGTAGGTTATTCAGAGGACATGGAGCAAAGGGCAGAGAACAAAGTACGAGACAATTTCCTCCCCACTTAGTAAAAATGAAAAAAGAATGCCCAAACAAAAGGGCACCTGGGGGTAACAGGAGCGTTAACTACCAGTATTTCCAAGTGAAGCCAATTGGTCCGCCCATAAAAGGAGGGGGAAGCGCTACCCAGGTCTTGACTGGTATAGGGGAAAGGGGGAGTTCTCACACTTCCACTTCCGCACTCTCTTTAGCTCGTTTTTGTTGCTCGCATCAGGGGATTTTAACCTGCGTTTAATAATGACGGGACGCCACCGGGCTCTCACCCACCCACTGTAACCCGGCCCTGGGGGATGCTGTGGGACAGGACAGTTCTATCAAAGTCCAGTTCATCTAAAAAAGGTGGTTAAAGACTCCCTTTTTCCGGCCTTTGTAAACGGGGGGCAACACTTAATGGCATACTTGGCCCAGGGGCAGGGGCAGTAATGTCCCCTTCAAATAAAAAGGGGGTTGAAAACTCCTTTTTTGGGACTTTTTAAACGTGGGGCAGACAGGTTAATGGTCATTCTGCGGTACAGGACAGATATATTGTGTCCATTAACTAAAATGGTGGTTGAAAGACTCCTTTTTTCGGCAATTTTTTAAATCTGGGGGTTTACAGGGTTTTGGGGGTCATGCTGCGTTCCGGGGCAGGGATATTCAAAGCCAGTTTTAAAAACATCTGGTTCAAACATACTGCTTTTGGGACTTTTAATTTTGGGGATGCAGGTTTAAAAGGGCGGCGTGGGACAAAAGGGGTAGCGAATGGTCTTGACTTTTTTTTTTTGTGACTTTTATAACCTAAGTGGTTGCCTAAAGTAAACACTATCCATTTACGTTTTGGGTGTTAATTTCAGTTCTCCAGCCTTTTTTGGGTTAATAATGAAGGGGTTTTTTGCTCTCCCATAACTTTAAAAGGTAAATCCCTCAAATTGATGCTCACATCGAAAAACCTTATCGATAGCGCCGACTATCGACTATCGCTCGATCTCGATACCAACGCAACCGCTCAAAACACCCAAAGCACCGGGCAATATCAGGGAGAAGGGGGCAGGAGCCCCCGGGGTCACTTGTCAGTGGCCCGCAGCATCTATTTTCCTGGCTAGTGACAGCCCAATAGTAACATCCCAAGGATGATTCTGGCTCTCCACCCATTGACCCTCGCTAAAACCGGGCCCAAAATGGGGGCCTTTTTCCCACTGCTGAGAGGGAGGACAAACCAAATACATAGGGGAAACCCCTAGTCATTTTCCCGCCTATGTCGGCATCGTCCCCTTTTCTGAAAATCTCCCGGGGGGGTTCCTCAGCGCTCACTACACTGCCGCGGCTGCTGGGGGAAGGTGGGGGGAGGGGCAGTACCACTCCATCAGCAGCAAACCCAAGTCTGGAGTCACTGTACACTTCCTTCACCCGCCTATGAGGAGGGAGTCGCCACAGCACAGCACAGGACCTGGAGCATCCCAACCAACAGGGGTGGCCTACTTGGACAGCACCTGCCACCCCCGTTGAAGATCCCTGGGCTACTGGGGACCAAACTGGTGTGGCCGCAACTTGCCGATTTTCAGTAAGAAGCTGTCCTGCCCGGGCCGAGGGGCATTAGACGGGTCTTCAGGCGGTGGGGCCATCGTTACCCCAAAGGGGAAAACCCCCTTGTCCACGGGAAATGTGGAGCGCTGACCCTTTGTCAAGGGAACAGGCTGGATTGGCCAGGATTTCCACACACCAAAGCCCTTGGCGTCATCTGGGGGTTTAAACTACCTCCTCACCACTATTCTGATGCCGCCACCCCCCCTGATCCCCACATCTGCTGACAGTTTTTCCCCCTCCCTACCCATCTTTACCAGGACTGGGAATCCACCCACCTCAACCTCTTCATTTTGCCCACTCTTTACCTCACTCTGCGCGTTGCTGGACCGTGACTCCACACTGTTATTGTGCCACGTCTGACCTCATGCTGCTGCTGCCCCTGCCCCCCACTCTCTTCATTGTCCACTCGTGGCCTGCACTGTTTTTTCCACCTCCCGAAGTCATTTTGCCCCTCCTGACCTCATACTGCGCGCCGGCCCCGCTCCATCTTGGCCACTCGTGGCCTCCTCCTTTTTTGCCACCTCCAGAATGTCTTTGCCATGTCTGACCTTATGCGCTGCGTGGCTGCTGCCGGACCTCCACACGTGTCATTGTGCCCCTGTCTGACCTCATGCTCCCTGCTGCTGTCCCTCCACTCTCTGTTATTGTGCCACTCTGTGGCCTACTCCATTTTTTTGCCACCTCCAGAATGTGATTGTGCCACTGCCTGACCTCATGCTGCTGCTCCCAAATGACCTCCACACTGTGTCATTGTGCCACTATGTGGCCTACTACTGTTTTGCCACCTCAAGAAATTCATTGTGCCACTGCCTGACCTCATGCTGCTGCCGCCGTGACCTCCGCTCTCAGTCATTGTGCCACTCTGTGGCCTCCTCCTGTTTTGCCACCTCCAGAATGTCATTGTGCCACCACTGTCTGACCTCATGCTGCTGTGGCTGCCGCCGTCACTTCCACACTCTGTCACTAATTTTGTCACCTGAGCTCTCAGGTTGTTTTTTTCTAGCTTTCGCTGGCATGACTTTATCAGGCTACATTCCCGCTTGAGTTTTTTGGTCAGTTTTGCCCTCTTAAGTGCCCAGGGACTTTTATAGTGAAGCGATTCTAAGAGCAGCGGGAGTCATGTGCGTGTCCATACAAAAAAACACAACATTGTATAAGACCAAAACCCAAACTCCCTCCATATTTTAAGCATGGCACAACGTTCTACAGCACCCTGCAGGCTCTGTGCAGCCTGGAAATAGCTGTTTTTTAACCGAAACAAATTTTGACGGAAAATTCGGCGAAGTGACCGAATCGAATTTTTGAGAAATTCGCCCATCTCTAACCCCTGTAAATCACAGAGTTCAGCTTCTCTCGCTATCATGTAACCCTATATATCACAGAGCTCATCTTCTCTCTTCTATCATATAACCCTATACAGTGAAGGAAATATTATTTGATCCCTTACTGATTTTGTAAGTTTGCCCACTAACGAATATATATTTAGTGGGGTGGCACTCAATTTTTGTGTAATTCGTGTTATGGTGCTGGTTAAAATGGTGAATGTGCTTCCACCAATAGCAGCAAAAGGATGTATGACCACACACAAAAATATTGATGCAAACAAATTGATTTTATTCCTTCCACAGGCTCCAAAACATATACATGAAATATGTGACTCAAATATATGACGTTTCGGTCACATTAGACCTTTTTCAACAAGTCACAACGTAGAGAAATGATGGGAAGGTGAAGAAAAGGGCTGCAGCCCTGTGGATAAGGAGCCTCCTATATAAATTTATCTGCATTTTGGTGAGAGAAATAAGTATTTGATCCCCTATCAACTAATAATTCTGGCTCCTACAGACCAGTTAGATGCTCCTAATTAACTCGTTATCTGAACTAAAGACAGCTGTCTTAAATAGTCACCTTTATAAAAGACTCCTGTCCACAGACTCAATTAATCAATCAGACTCTAACCTCTACAACATGAGCAAGACAAAGAGCTGTATAAGGAGGTCAGGGACAAGATCATAGACGTGCTCAAAGCTGGAATGGGCTACAAAACCATAAGTAAGACGCTGGATGAGAAGGAGACAACTGTTGGTGCAATAGTAAGAAAATGGAAGAAGTACAAAATGACTGTCAATCAACATCGATCTGGGGCACCATGAAAAATCTCACCTCGTGGGGTATCTTTGATCATGAGAAAGGTGAGAGATCTGTCTAAAACTACACGAAGTGAACTTGTTAATGATCTCAAGCCAGCTGGGATCAAAGTCACCAAGAAAACCATTGGAAACACATTACGCCATAATGGTTTAAAATCCTGTAGTCCCCGCAAGATCCCTCTGCTCAAGAAGGCACATGTGCAGGCCCGTCAGAATTTTGCCTGTGAGCACCTGGAGGATTCTGTGAGTGATTGGAAGAATGTGCTGAGGTCATATGAGACAAAAATTAAGCTCTTTGGCGTTAACTCAACTTGCCGATTTTAGCGGAAGAGAAATGCAGCCTATGACCCAAAGAACACCATCACCACTGTCGAGAATGGAGGTGGAAACATTATGTTTCTCTGCTAAGGGCACCGGACTACTTCACCGCATCAATGGGAGAAAAGATGGAGCCATGTACCATAAAATCCTGAGTGACAACCTCCTTCCCTCCGCTAGGACATTAAAAATGGGTCGCGGCTGGGTCTCCAACAAGAAAATGACCCAAAACATACAGCCAAAGCAACAAAGGAGTGGTTCAAAAAGTAGCACATTAAGGTCATGGAGTGGCCCAGCCAGTCTCCAGAGCTTAATTTAATAGAAAACTTAAGGAGGGAGTTGCCAAGTGACATCCTCAAAATCTTAATGATTTAGAGAGGAGTGGACTAAATTTCCACCTGACATGTGTGCAAACCTCATCATCAGCTACAAAAAACTACTGACTGCTGTGCATACCAGCATGGGTTTTGACACCAACTATTAAGTCTTGTTTGCCAGAGGGATCAAATACTTATTTCTCACTGCAAAATTCAAATAAATTTATATAATTTATACAATGTGATTTTCTGGATTTTATTTTGGATATTCTATCTCTCAATGTTAAAATTAACTTACCCTTAAAATTATAGACTGTTCATGTCTTTGTCAGTGGGAAAATTACACAATCAGCAAGGGATCAAATAATTATTTCCTTCACTGTATATCAAACAGTTCAGCTTCTCTCCTTTTACAAAGTAAGGAAAATTTAAATTATTTTTTTTTAGATTAAAAAAAGGGCCACATGTATAACCCGCCGGGTCGGGGGCAACTTTCCGCCATTTTTTCCGGCGGAATCTGGCCTGTTTTTATGTCGGGGCCCGGGGCGCGCTCATACATAAAAATGTAAAGTCCGCCCGCCTCGCCTGTGTTTTAGGCGCAGGCGGGTCCGAGGGCAGTGCGCGCTGCCCCTATGATTCCCGCCGGAATACGACTCATACAGGGGGGGAAAGTTCCCCTGCCCTCGCCAGTGTGTGTGGGGCACAGTGCGGGGACATGGGCCAGTGCGGGACTTAGGCGCCGGCGGGACTGCCCCGAAAAACAGTTCCGATGCGAGACGGCTGGAACACGAAAATCTTTCCAGAGTCTTTGCGAAGTGAATCAAAAATCGCCTTTTTAAAGGCTTCAAAAATTTCAGGAAAAGAGCTGAAACCTAAAAAAAAAAAATAAATAAAAAAAATCACTTTCCAAAAATCCTAATTCAAGAATTAGGATATGGGGAAATTGCCGGGAAAACAGAATTCAAATTTCTGAAAGCTAACGATTGTCGGCGAAGCCAGCCAATCAAATAGGAGCGACAGTGAACCATTAAACCTATGGGGAAGTTTAGACCAATCAAACCCCCGGCGGGATAGTTCAAAAACAGTAAAAATGTGAAAAGAGCTGATTGCTTAAAGCTACCGGGCCCGGGCAACTCACCAATCAGAATGGGAGCGACAGAGACCCATTCTAGCCAGGAGAATTATTGACCAACAAAAAAGGGAGTGAAAAAGACCCATTCTAGTCTATGAGAATTAGACCAATCAGAATCCAGGGCGGATAATTAAAAATCGTAAAAAGACAGAAAAGAGCTGATTGGCTGGCTAGGGGGTGCTTGGCATACCACCCAATCAAGCGCGAGCTACTTCTCCCATTAAGTCTATGGAAAGAGATGGGCCACTAAAATCCGGCACCCCGGGGCGCCGTGCGGCATGAAGTATTAAATAAAAAAATTTTATTATTAAATGAAAAACATTATCAGTAAACAGCAGAACCCTTCTTTACAAATAAACATTAAAAACCCAACAAACGCTTTTCGCCGAGCCCCCGGGCGCTACAAGGGAATTGCAATAGAGAAAAATCCCCGGGGAAATACAAAAAATTAAATTGTTTAAAAGCTATTCTTTTGGCAAACCCCAAACCAATCAGAATGGGAGCAACAAAAAACCCATTATATCCTAGGAGAATTTGGGACCAATCAGAATAGAGCGACATGGCCCCATTCTAACCAAAAGGGAAGTTTTAACCCAAATCAAAAATAGGAGCGACAAAGTCCCTTAATATCCTAGGGAGAATTTTGGGCCCAAATCAAAATAAAAGGCGGACATTTTAAAAATACAGTAAAAAACAGAAAAGAGCTGATTGCTGACTAGGGGTGGCTTGCTATCCACCAATCAAGCCAGCTAACTTCTCCCATTATACATGGAGAGATGGGCCTCTGAAACCGCGCTCAGCTCCGTGCGGCATGAAGTATTAAAAAAAATTTTTTTTTTATTAAGTTAAAACTTTATCAATAAAACCGAACCCTTTTTTTTACAAATAAAGCAGTTAAAAACCCAACAATGGTTTGTCGCCAAACCCCGGGCTAATACGGAAATTTGCAATAGAGAGAACCCCGGGGGAAAAAATAATTCAAATTTTTTTAAGCATTCTCATTGGCGGCATAAACCAGCCAATCAAAAGGACGAAAATGTCCCCATTAAACCTAGGAGGAGAATTCCCCCAAATCAGAATGGGAGCGACAATGTCCCCATTAATCCAGGGAGAAAAATTGACCAACATATTCAAAGGGGGACAGTGCAAAATACAGAAAAAATGCAGAAACGAGCTGATTGGTTGAAGCGGGGGGCTCTCCACTTAGCCAACAGATGCACTACTTTCTCATAGAGTTCATGGGGAAAAGAAATTTTCCTGAGCGCCTCTGTGATTGGCTAAATTTAAAAGGGGGACCAATGGGAGAGCGAGCACGCTCCTAGGGGTTTTCAAAGCAATCTGAAAAACAAAATGTAAAGGCCCAAATCAAATTAAAAAAAAAAGGGGTTTAAAAAAAAAAAAAAAAATGGGGAAAAATTAATATTTTAAAAAAAAAATTTTTTTTTCTTTTTTTTTAAATCTAGGGGGCAAAAAAATTTAAAAAAAAAAAAAAATTTTTTTTTTTTTTTTTTTTTTTTCGTTTTTTCCCCCCTAAAACTTTTTTATTAAATGAAATTTTTTGATGTTTTTAAATTTTATTTGCCTTAAATTTTTTTTTCCCTTTAAAAACCCAAAAAGGGCCCCTTATTGCCAATAAAGGCCTCTTTCTTTCCTCACAACCCTTTTTTTTTAAGAACTTTGGGGGGGGTGTGGGGGGGGGGGGGGGGAAAAAGGGTTTCTGGGGGGGGGGTTTTGGGGGGGGGGGGGGAGGGGGGGGGGGGTGGGTTTTGGGGGGGGGGGGGGGGGGGGGGGGGGGGGTGGGGTGTGGGGGTGAGGGGGATGGATGGGGGGGGGGGTGGGGGGGGGGTGGGCGGGGGGGGTTCGAGGGGGGGGGGGGGGGGGGGGGGGGGGGGGGGGGGGGGGTTTTTTTTTTTTTTTTTTGTTGGGGGGGGGGGGGGTGGGGGGGGGGGGGGGGGGGGTGGGGGGGGGGGGGGGGGGGGGGGGGGGGTGAACCCCGGAAAATCAAAACCCCCTTTTTTTCCCTTTTTCCCCCCAAAATTTTAAAATTTTCCCCTTTATTTTTTGGGTTTCCCCTGGAAAATAAAATTTTTTTTTTATTCTATTTTAAAAAACTCCTCAATTTTGAAGGGCCCTCGCCCACCTGTTTGGCCCAAATTTCCTTTTTAAAGGCTTTTTTCCCCTTTTTTTTTCCCCCTTTTTTTTAAAACCAAGGAAAGCAAAACAATTTAAACATTTTTCCCCCAATTTTTTAAAAATTTCCGTGGCCCGGGCCGGGGGAAAAACCTTTTTTTTAAAAACCCCGCTTTATTTTTAAAAAAGGGGTTGTTTTAATTTAAATTTTTTAATTAAAAAAAAATTTTTTTTTTTAATACTTCCCCAAAAAAAAGGGGGGCCCCCTTTTCCTTCCCCCAAAATTTTTTTTTTTTTAATGGGAGGTTTCCCCCAAAAATTTTAAAATTTTTTTTCCCCCCCCTTAAAATTTTTTTAAAAACCCCTTTTTTTCCCTTTTTTCGTTTTTTAAAATTTTTGGGAATTTTTGATTTAAAATTTTCCAAAATAAATTTTTTTTTTCCCCCCTTTTTTTAGGGGTGAGTGAACCCCGGGGCTCCCAAAATTTTTAATTTTTTTTTTTTGAACTATCCCGCCGGGTTTTTTTTTTGTTTTTAAATTCCCCGGGGGGTTAAATGGGCCCTTTTCCCCAAATTTAAAAAGGGGGTTTTGCCCCAATTGAATAGGTTTTTTAATTCGTTTTCCCCCCCTTTAAAAAATTAAATTTTTTTTCCCCCCTTTTGATTTTAAAGGTTTTTTTTTAATTTTTTTTTTATTCGTTTTTTTGAAATTTTGGGTTTTTAAAAGGGGTTTTTTTCCCAAATTCCCTTCAACGGAAGGGGGGGGAGATTTGGGATTTTGTTTTGTTCCCCCTTTCACTTGCCCGCTTTAAAAATTTCCAAAAAAAAACCCGGCTCCGGGCGACGCCCGAGGGTCCTCCCCCTTTGCCGCCTCCCATCCCAACCCCCCGGGGCTTTGGGGCCCAACCCCCCAACCCCCCCCGCCCCAAAAGGTCCCCCGCCCGCCCCTTCATGCGGGGCACCACTGAAAGTGGTGAACACTGCGCCTAACACTGAATCCCCGCGTCCGACAGCGGGATTCGGGCCGGGAGGCGCAGTGTATGCCAAAAAAGGGTGAAAAGCCCGATCATACATGTCGCCCATAGTGGTTCTAAAGACTTATGCCTGGTTCACGTCTGCGATGGATGTTCCATTCGGAACCTCTGTCGTAGATTTAGAAAAAATTATTCCATGGGATCAGTTCACTACGCACACTTGCAGCGCCCGACGAAACCTAATAAATTAAATGAGCCCTGTGTTGTTGGTAGTAGAGACAGAAAAATTAGCACGGCTGCCTGAGCTGTTTTTTCTGTCTCAACTACAGACACCAGACGGGAAACCAGATAGGACAATTTTAATTAATACAGCCAGTCATGGGCTCTGGGTGTCCATATCAAACGGATCCTGTGGGGTCAGTTACCTAATGGAAACTTTGGTGCCGAAGTAACACAGGCCTTAAATTGTATTCAGGATATGTATTAATCAACTATGGAAAAACAACAATATTTTACTTCTTTTTATTAGTATTTTATCTTCATTATTTGCTTTACTAGACTCCCACAAAAAACAGCATGTAGAGCCTTCACTGTATGGATACATGGCTAACTAGGTTTAGGAAACAGACATTCTATTATATCATGTGTTGCCAACAAAGTAAGATCAGCATTTCCAGAGGAATCTGGCGTTTACATGGATATTATTCCTTCAACTGATTTACCTGCTGAGTTCATGGCTTATGATGAGTCTAATTGATAAATTAAAAATCTTGATTACCATCATTTCAAACTAATTCACAAAACAAGTTATCTAATTTTTCCAATAGCTATTTTTTTTTAAAAGTGTGTATGTTTGACATTAATATATTGTTGTGGCTAAAATGTTAATATCAGCTAAACATCAAATTTTGTAAAGTCTTTTCAGTCAACAGTATTTAACGGAGGTTCCATTATCACCTCTCCAACAACTCTTATCAACAACTATGTATTTATAGAAAGCAACATTTTTATTTATTATTTATCGAAATAGTTATTGAAGAAATTAGATAACTTGTTTTTTGAATTAATAAGAAAGCAGTGGTGCACCTACCCCAAAAATGGGGTTTTACCATGATGTTAAATCCCCTGCGCTGGACACTTGCAAGGTGCTTTAACTCGGCCATGCATGTAAATGTGGAATGCACCGCTTACGACTGCCTTCTCCATTCACTTCTATGGCAGCTTCCAAACAAAACTGAGCACACACTCTCAGCTATATTTGGAATCTCCCATCAAAGGTAACGAAGAGAATGGCTGTGAGCGCAGCCCTTCTAACTAACATGCATTGCCGGATCAAAACTCCTTTCTAGTGGCAAGCACAGGGGCTTTACCATAATGCTAAAACACCTTTAATTGTAAGGCATGTTTATAACCACTTTTTTTGCCTTTATTCTATCATTTTTTTATTGTGGTTTACTTCGTGATTTCTAATTGTGTAGCTATACTTTGAAAATTTTTACATAAACTTTGGTGCAAAATCTTTATTTTAAACAAAGAATTTATTGTTTTGAAAGTGTTTCTTTTGTTTAATTCTAAGCATTTATATATTCGCAGTTGTACCTGTAATAATAAATGGAAACAAAAATTTTTTATTTTAAGTTCAAGTTTTTGTGTCGATATTTATCATTTTTTATTTTTTAAATACATTATTTTATTGAACACCATCAAAGATCATACCTAATAAAATTTGTAAGTAAGAAACAATATTAATATTATATTACAATTTTTTAATTTTTTGGTAAATAACATATAACTAAAACCTGTTAACAGAGTTAATTTCTCAAACAGATATAAGCTATTAAGTAACTGGTTAGTAATGTAATAAATAAAACTTTGAAAAATGTTAATAAATGATATAACTAAATATCTGCTTTCTATATATTACAAAATATGTATAATTACCTTAGCTGTCCTCATTATTTGAAACTTGTCCCTATGCCATGGGTGTATCAAAAAGAAAAAAAAATTGCAGATAAAAATCAACTGGTGGCAAATTGTTTTTTTTTATCTCCTCGTTATTAGGACGCTCTAAATTAGATAAATTGGGTGGCTGGAGCTCTTGAAACCCATTCTGCCAAGTCATCTCCGTTTGCAATTTTAAGAACATATGTGGCCACATCCTCTAAATAACCAAGATTAATTTTTTCATAAACATTTTTGACTATCCAATGTTTTCTTCCTTTTGGTATTACTAGTTTAGTATGTTAAGTTCCAACTTTTGTATTTTTTTTTTCACTTTTACAGTGGCAATTTGCTTTCCTACATTATTGTTACAAGTATGACCAATTTAGTTCTGGCATCCATTGTGTCAATCCCAAAGTGAATTTGTTTAGTTCCATATTTTAACCCCAAATTATGGAAGTTCTCAAGGTTTCCACTATGACAGTGATTAACTAGGTGTTAAGGATTAAAAAAATCAATTGTTGGTTATTAACAATTTTCTCTAACATAAAGTATGGCGGAGTTTCTTTGTTTAGCCAAAGAATTTTGTCTTGTTAATTTTTGTCCAATAAAGCATGACCATATATTATATAAAGTAGGCTGTCCCACTGAAAGCTATCTCTCCTTCAAACTGTCTGTGTTATATCCACAAGTTTGGATACTTCATCAAAAATGCAACACTATTTTGTCTATCTATGAGAAAATTTCCTTGCTAATTTTTTTGTGGCTAGCCGTTATCAATTTTTTCTTTAGAGACTTGGCATACTGCCAAACATCAAATTATTGGTTTCTTCCAGGATAATCCAATCTCATTTTTTATGAATTCCTACATGACGGTCTGATGCAAAAAGACTTATTTTCAGGCTTTCTTGTTCATTCTTTCCGTTACTCTGGTGAAAGCAAATTTTTTCGTGGCTATAGAAGAAGAGAAAATATACATAAATTGTGTTTGCCTAAAAATGAACCTTTAATAAATATATTAAAAAGCGAGACATAAAAGAACACATACAAAAAAGAAAAACACAGGGCCATAAGAAGCCAAAAAATGGAAACAGACACATGAATCTCCAGCAGAACAGAGGCCGAGGGATAGATAAGTCCCTAACAAGTCCCTACTAGGCCTAATCTGCCCTCCAAATCAAAAACGGGGTGTTCACCCCAAAAATGGCATCCCCGACCGGAGCCTGTCCCTACACTAATCTATCCCTATACAAAAACGTGTCCCAACATGTTTTGGTGTCCCATTCACATGTCCTCAGGGGACCGACATAGGAATATGACAAAGATTAATGCGCTAATAGCAACAGATACAGTATAGAGAATAGTATATCACAAAACTATAATTTTCTGGATTCTTTTGGCCCTGTGTTTTTCTTTTTGTGTGTGTTCTTTTGTGTTTCACTTTTTAATATATTTATGTCAGGGACCGGTCAGGGACACACACACACAGACAAGTGGGCCCTGACTCTGATCCCAGCCCCTGTCCCTGCCTTTTGGGGAACCCGACTCCTTAACAGGCCGGCCCCAACCAGAAGACTGATAGCTGCACTGATATAAGTGTGACACAGACAGGACAAACAGACACCAAACAAAAGCGTAGTTGGGCGGTCCAAAGTCAGCAACAGTTCGGGCAACGAGGTACAGAGGCGTGAGACAAAGAGGGTAACCGGGGGCAGTCCAAAGTCGGCAACAGTACGGGCAGCGTGGTACAGAGACGTGAGACAGAGGGGGAAAACCAGGGTCCAAAGCCAAAGGTCAGGAGAGCACAGAAACCAAAGAAGCAAATACGGCGAACTACAGGGAAACAACCTATAGCAGGCAAGGATTGAAGGAAGTGGTGGCTATAAATAGGGAAGGGGAGGAAACAGAGCAGAGGTGATAGGGAGCAGAATCTGTCAATCACTGAGAGTTGAGATTAACCCAGAGAGTGCTGGAAAGTTCCTGGCCACGGGCGTTGGCCAGGATTCAATTAAAGTCCCAGAAAGAAGACAGTGTTCACACAAGATAAAGCAAGGCCACAGTTATGGTCGCAGCGGCCTTCACCGACGACCAGAGCCAGATGACACGAACGTGACAATTTATTAACGGTTAATTTTTAGGAAAACACAATTTAGGTATATTTTTTCTTATAGATTTGATTGTGTAAATATGGATACTTGTGTACATTTGAGTGTCCTGGATCAGTTTTTGTGTTTTTTCTATATAAGAAGAGCACTGTGATCTTTGTACTACTTCAAAGTCTAAAACTTTATCAGTGAGGCAGTCTATAACAGACAATATTTCGCATTATGGCTCGGACTGTCACAATGACCATCCCCCAAAACGTGTTTTTTTCTAGAGTTCTTCTTTTATTATGATCTCGTCTTTCTTCCACGTGTTGTCAACTGCTGGGAGTAAGACCCATGTTTGATAGCGGTAGTATGTTTTTTTCTGATACTCCTACTAGTCCATATATATCAAATAGCTCTTTAAGTTTTTGAAAATTTAGCCCACCAAAAATGATAGATGCTGCTAAAAGTAAATTTCCTAAATGCAGTCTTCTGATTATGGGTTGAGTGTTCATAGTGTAAAAGAAATCAAACTTTTTATAAAGTTTTTAAAATAAATAGTTACATCCAGGAGCATACTGACATTTTATTTTCAGTAATACGCTATCTAGGCATGATTTATAAATTATAAATTGTTTTTCCTTCACTTGTTCTTCCTCCATCACTGATGGCATTTCGGGAGCAGAAGGCATGTCTTTGCCATAAATTAGCGAAGCAAATTCAAAAGCCTTGAATTGCTGCCAGCAATATTTTCAGGAATGTACTCTATATCTTTTACTTCTGATTCTTCATGACAGTCAGAAACACGAGCTTCTGTCTATTGATTTGCTTTAGTATTTTCTTTAATGGAAGAGAGATCTCTTAAACTTTTAGACAATTCTATTTCAATTGCTTCTACTGTCTCTGTTGAAAATAGTTGAACCTGAGCACATTTTTATTGAGTTGCCAAAAAGTAAGTTTGTGATTGGCTAATACACAAGCTTTTTAAATTAATTGGTGGTGAATGTCGGAGAATAGTTGAAAATTCTTCAAAATTAAGGGGAAGTGGCTGATACAAATCAACAGTAAACGTCCATGTTATTATAGTATTTTGAATTTTGAAATCAGTTTGTGTGCTAATACTATACTTAGTATTTTCTAAAATGGTAAAATGGGAGAAATTGGATAATTTGAAACATCTTGCTAACTGATCTTTAAATTTGCTTTGGTTAGACACTATGGGCCACATATATGAAAACTGTCTTGGTCTAAGACTTTCCTTGTTGCCCATAGCAACCAATCAGATTTCCCCTTTCATTTCATATAGTGCTCTGAAAAAATGAAAGGGGTGCTCTGATTGGTTGCTATGGGCAAAAAAGAAAGTCTTAGATCAAGACAGTTTTCATACATATCCCCCTTTATCCATATATGTCTTCCCTATATTCCTGTCTTTTTTAAGGTTTTACTCAATTAAAAATTTTCCCTCTCAAGGATTTTGAAGGTATGGCATGACTTGCAAGTATTCGGCCCTTTTTGTATTAAATATACTAGTTTTCTTCAAAGTGAAAACATCATCTAAATTTGTTACTATGATTTTCTTCAAAAATGTTATTGGTCATACTGTCAACATTGCTAAATTCTTGTCCTTTGGCTAACAGCCACTGTTTTATATTCTCTGTATGTTTTGAAAACTGGTGTAATATAAAATTTGGAAGTTTCAACTTTCTTCCTGTTTTACTCTTATAGTTTGAGATCACGCAAGAGGGCATTTGTACTGATATCCTTTGTAATTTCTTTTTGAGTTCTGTATTTATTTGTAAAGAGGTAAAAAAAAATATATCAATTATAATATAGTTTATATAGTTAATGGTTTATATAATTTTATATTTTTGATGTGTATATTTATATATATATATATATATATATATATATATATATATATATATATATATATACATACATACATACATACTGTATCTCACTAAAGTGAGTACACCCCTCACATTGTTTGTATGTATTGTATTATATCTTTTCATGAGACAACACTGATATGGCACTTTGATGCAATGAAAAGCAGTCAGTGTATAGCTTGTAAAACAGTGTAAATTTAGTGTACCCTCAAAATAACTCAACAAACAGCCATCAATGTCTAGACCGCTGGCAACAAAAGTGAGTACACCTGTAGATGAAAATGGACAAATGGTGCCCAATTTTCCATTTTTTCCTCCCCAGTGTCATGTGATTCGTTAGTGTTACAAGGTCTCAGGTGTGAATGGAGAGCAGGTAGAGGAGCGCAAGATCTTTAATATCTACCGGCAGTGTGATATCGTCATGGAGTAGTGAAAGAGGATTCCAGTGGCTGCAACCTGTGAAGTTCTGGTGAACTCCATGCCCAAGAAAGTTTAGGCAGTGCTGGAAAATACACAGAGCTCATCTTCCCTCCTCTACCATATAACCCACTCCTCTATCATTTTTTAACAAATTCAAGTTTATTTATAGATATGGATGTATACAAAATACACGGGTTCACATAGTAATGGAAAAATTCAAATACAAAGCATACAAGTAGTAGATACAGGTATACACTGAAAATAAAATAACTCTGCATAATGTGCATAACAGAGATTTCAATAATCAGGTGGTACATAGTCAGATATAGACACTCGGATAACATAGATAAGCCCATTACCAGCTAATAAACTTGAAGGAAATCACAAAACTAAGGCCGTGTTCACACGGCTTATTCAAGCCGTAATTGCGGGCCGGATCCCACCCGCAATACGGCTTGAATAAGGGGCGGGGGCGCGGCGCTGCTCGCCGGCCCCATAGACTTGCATTATCCACGGCGCGTATTGCGCCTGGATAATGTGCATGTCACTTTCTCCCCGCCCGGCGGATTCGCCGAGCGGTAAGGAGCGACGCAATCCACTGTTCTCTATGAGAACTGTGGATTACCGTAATGACTGCGACGGATTGGAGCCATACTGAAGCGCAAATCCGGCGCGCAGTACGGCTCCAATCCGCGCCGAAATAAGCCGCGTGAACATGGCCTAATAGTAATAAAGAATAAAACAAGGTGTGTATGTGTGGTGGATGAACAAGCTTGAAGGGGACTCATAGATAATCAAGACCCCAGGGTGAGAGATAAGAAGGAATAAGAACGGGACCCCATATAACAGTCGGGGGACAGTGGCCAGATTTGAAGAAAAGGACAAGTAGCCAAGGAGACACTAGGAGATGCCAACCGGGGACACACCAGAGGAAACCAGCACCCATCATCTCCATGAAAACACAGTCAAGGTCAGAGGAGGGCAAGGGGGCAATCCTCCCTGGCAAGTAAGGTTCCACCGCATCAGAATGACAAAGTACTGATAGAGTTTAATCAGGGTCTGTGAAGGAAAAAAGAGTGCATGTAGCATCCAGCCAGTTCTGCCAAATTTTTCCAAACTTATCCGGACAACCCCTATGCAATAAATATATTTTTTTTAAAGCGTGACATTCACAGAATTGATCCAGCCCTGTGCGGTGTGCACACGACTGGACAACCAGTAACGGGCAATGATTTTGCGTGCTACAAATAGAAGTTCACTGAGACATGTACATTCTGCAGGTGTCGGGTAATCCCCAGAATCTAAAAAGAGTAGTTTTGGGGACTGATGCTCCTTACACCCCATTTTGTCATTGAGGAACCTAAGAACCTGATGACAGAAACCCTGTATTTTGGGACATTCCCACAACAAGTGGGCAAATATCTGGGATATACAGACAGAATTTATGAAGTCTAAAAGTAGTGTAATACGCCCGATGAAGGATATATAGCTGAGTAGTCCGCTCGCCATATTTTGGGGAAAATATTTTGGGCATCTCCAACACCAGTCCCCACTGCTCATCTGACATATGCCCCACATCTCCCTCCCATGTGGTCCTCCTTGCCTGAAATGGGTTATTCAATTTTATCCTCATTAGCAACATGTAGAAACAGGAGTTTCTCGGCATGGGGGAAAGAGCAACATATGTGGGATAGGATAATTCTGAAAGACAAATGGAGTAGTGGAAAATTGGGTCTGCAGTGCATGATGATTCTGAAGATATTGAAAAACTCTTTATTTGTAATAGCAAACTCAAGGGCCAGCTGCTTGAAAGATTTAAAAGAGAGATTTTCATATAACTGAAAGAGGTACAGCACTCCCTTCTGTTGGCAACTTGAGCCATCAAGGGTGAGCAACTCCTGCAAAGCCATATTATGCCAAAGCTGTGTGTACTTATCCACTCCCACAGTGTAATATAAACTTTTAACCTGCCTCCAAACCAGCATATGCTGCCGAAGAATACTGCTTTATAATTTTGCCCTATATATCACAGAGTAGACTTTGAAGTAGTACCTTTTTTCAGCTTTACATACATTATGATCTTTTTAAAAAAATATATGATTTCTTTTAATAATGATAAGTTTTTAAATAGAGGTTTAAGACAATGACATGACATTTATTACAGATGTAATACTTACATTATCAAAATAAATGTTGCTCTTAGAGTCAGACGTAGTCTCTTTGTCATGATCATGCCAGAAAGAACCCCAGCGTTGAGTTGTGGTCGCCGGCCATGGCCGTTGCGACGTAAGCCGTGGTTTTTGACATAGTGTCTACATTTGTGTTCACTAGTGTGAACTGGGTTTTCTTCCCTGCTATCTTGATTGATTCCTGGCCGACGCCCGGGAATCGTCCAGCACTCCACGGGTTAACCTGGCTCCTTGCTCCTGGTGATTGACAGCTCTACCTTCCTATCTGGTCTTCTGTTTCTTCCTCCTATTGCCTCTGTCCTTAGTTCTCCTGGAAGGTATTTAAGGGTTCTTCTGTCTATTCTCCTTGCCTGTTATATTGGTTTGTTTCTGCCTATAACGCGCCCTCTTTATTCTGTGCCTCCCTGGTTATCTTACTGCTTGTTTCACGTTTATTCTTCTGCCTTCTGACTTTGTACCGCGTTCCCGATAGTTACCGACTTGGCTTGCTTGACCATCCCTTATTGTGTTTGTATTGTTTGTCTGCGTCTTGTGTTTCCACGCTATTCAGTATAGTGTTCAGTCTTCTGGTTGGGGCCGACCTATTAAGGAGTCGGGCACCCCAAAAGGCAGGGACAGGGGTTGGGATCAGTGTCAGGGCCTCATGCTGTCTGTGTCTGTTCGTGCGCCCCTGACGGATCCCTTACACTCTTTCTTTAAACTATAACTCAGCGTTAGAAAATTTATATAAAAGAGTACTTACCGATAGTTGACAGAAACTATTAAATTTAAAATGGTACCTTAAAATAACAGAATAAAATAATTATTTGAATGTGATGATTGTGAAAAATAAAAATAACTTACAACAGTTACATTGTGTTAGGGTTACATTAGGTTGGTGACAAACATAGTGCACCAGTAAAAAAGAAAAAAAAAGAAAAAAGGCACCTAATGTTCCACACCATATCTGGCCCACATGGAAAACGTAAAGTGTTAATTGTGTCACGAGTGGTGCCGCGCTTCGGCCTGCGGGCCGCAGGTGCACTCATGTCCCCCTCTCGGGGTCCCTGCTAGGGACGGGTAGCACCGCTGGCCGCGGGCGCACTCACTCTGATTACTTACCTGACCGCGCTCCTGTCCCGTCTGCTCCCTCTAACGGCGGAGGCGCACGTGCCCGCTCCCTGGGGCACACGCTCGTTCTTGTAAATTTAAAAGGCCAGCACGCTGGTAATTTGATAATTGCCGGGCGCTGCCCCTATATATTGTTATGGTCCACGACACTTCCCTGCTGGATCTATGTTGCCCCGAACCTTAGAGAAAGTGTTCCCTTGTGTTCTCGTCTTGCCGTGTTCCTGACCTATTGCTACATTTATCGACTCTGAACCTTTTCTGCCTGCCCTGACCTACCTGCCTGTCCACGACTACGGTTCTCGTGTTACGTCTCGGTACCACATTGCACCTCGGCCGCCACCGCAAGCAAGTCACATCAGGGGTAACAACCTGGTAGGACTCCCACCTCAGCAAGTCCATCCGGCTTTGTGCGCGGGCTCTGGTGAAAACCGGGATCTACTTAGACCCCACTCCCTGCCGTGGCCGTTACCACCGCTTGCCGGGGTCTAGTGGATCCAATACTCCAGCCATTACAAATTGCTGATATTCTGGACAGAATAAGAAGCTCAAAACCCACGTCAAGATTCCTCATGCTTTTGCAAGTCCTTGCACTAACTTTTTATATGGAATAGTTTTAAAATGATAAATAGATATGTTATAAAAAATGAGGGGAAGCCCACATCTTTATGTATTTATTACAGTGGATGCCTACTTTTGGATTTTTTAAATAAATAAATAAGTGAAAAAAAACAACGTGGGCTCCTCACCATTTTTCATAACCAGGTAAGGTAAAACCAGCAGCTGCAGCCTGATACTATAAGAATGGGAAGATCCATAGATATTTGGCTCTTCCCATCCTAAAAATATCAACCCTCAGCACCCCAGAAGTGAACTATCACATTATTGGTAGAGATGGGTGAATCGATTCTAACGAAGTGGAATTCGTTTAGAATTTCAGGAAAAATCGATTCTGAACGAAGTCGAAGTTTGGGGTGATTCGCGGGAACGAAGCGTGTTTTTGATTGATAAAATGGCTGCGAGCACATGGCGTTACATGGGGCAAAGAAGTCTGGGGCAAAGAAGTCTGGGAGGAAGAAAGGCGTAGCCTACATGACATGGGCAGAGATGAAGCCAATCAGAGACCGGCGGGATTCTGTGATGTCACCGCACTATATAAGTCCGGGCGCGACGCTGGCAGCTCACTCTCCTCTCACTGTGCTTTGCAGGGAAGGTGCTGCCGCCGCTGCTGCTTATGTTATCTCATACTAAAGAACTCACTTTTCTACAGCGATTTTTGGGGGGTGTCACAGCTTGTCTCAGAGACTGCTTCTCTTACGTTCTAATTCTGATTTTGTGGGGTATTGGAACTGAAGTCCAGTGTGCGTCCAATTCAGCTGCATATACATTTTAATGCTATCTGCTCAGTTCTTGAGCACATTGAATATCCAAGGGTTATCTAAGCCTGTTGCTATTGTATTCAGTTAAAGAAACAGCGTTTTTACAATCCAAATACCACTTAATTTTTGGTTGCTCATTTATTTTGCGCAATTTAGATCCAGGGGTTAATTAAGCGTTGTTCTGCTGTTGTGGTCACTAAAAGAAACGTTCTTTTTCACCGCCAAAGAAGAAATTTTGCCTGTAGCATAATTCATAACCGAAGGTTAATTACAAGTTTTTCTGTTGTTGTGTTCCGTAAAATACATGCCGTTTTAACACACTACAAAGCTGGTAATTGTTGGCAGCACATTTCTTTTGCACAATTTACATCCAAGAGTTAACTAAGTATTTTTCTGCAGTTGTACTTAGTAAAAGAAACATTCTTTTTTACCGCCAAAGAAGAAATTCTGTAGCATAATTCATATCCGAAGGTTAATTACGAGTTGTTCTGTTGTTGTGATCCGTAAAATACTTGCCGTTTTAACACACTACAAAGCTGGTAATTGTTGGCAGCACATTTCTTTTGCGCAATTTACATCCAAGGGTTAACTAAGTATTTTTCTGCAGTTGTACTTAGTAAAAGAAACGTTCTTTTTCACCGCCAAAGAAGAAATTTTGCCTGTAGCATAATTCATAACCGAAGGTTAATTACAAGTTTTTCTGTTGTTGTGTTCCGTAAAATACACGCCGTTTTAACACGCTACAAAGCTGGTAATTGTTGGCAGCACATTTCTTTTGCGCAATTTACATCCAAGGGTTAACTAAGTATTTTTCTGCAGTTGTACTTAGTAAAAGAAACTTTCTTTTTCATCACCAAAGAAGAAATTCTGTAGCATAATTCATATCGGAAGGTTAAATAAGCCTGTTTGTGCTTTTATATTCAGTAAAATACACAGTGTTTTTAAACGGCACATACAAGTACATTTTTCCTGGCCATTTGTGGAGCGCAATTTATATCCAAGGCCCTCACCTGTCCTCAACCCGCCTCTGTCCCATCCGGTTCCTTCAGCCAGAGATCTACTATGTGGTCTGGGCTCAGCGCCACTATACAGCGAGGATGAACAATTTGAGGAGAGCAGTCAGCAGCTACTTGGCAGCGAAGAAATGGGGCCAATATCCCCTGCTTCTTGCAGTAGGTGGCAAAGTATAGAAGTGGAGTGTGGCATGGGAGGTCATGTTGTGAGGGGTCAGCCTCTGCATACCAAGACCGGTGATGAGGACAGCAGTGATGATGAAACACAGATCGATGATGATGTAGCCGACCGCACTTCAGAGCCGGTTGAATCAAGGGCTTCATCATCGTCAGGAGAAGAGGGTATCAACTTGCGTGTTAGGCAGCGGCGCAGCCAGAAAGTGGGTTGTGTGGCCGTGAGTCAGCAGGGTAGCAGCAGTGTGAGGTCGGGAGCCAAGTGGCCACAGGGTAGAAAACCCGCTTCATAGGTCCAAGAAAGTAGCGGCACAAGGGCTCAGCGAGGCAGCGGCGGTAGTAGTCACTCAGTGCGGAGCGTTGGCGGTAAAATCAGCTACTGGGCGGTGTGGCAGTTCTTTGCTAAGAGACCGGAGGAGCCGAATATGGGTATATGTAGAATCTGTGGGCAGAAAGTGAAGCGTGGCCAGGGAGCTAACATTGGCACCACGGCCCTGCGTCAACACATGCAGTGTCACCATCCGGTGGCCTGGGAGAAACGTGGCTCAGATGTGGTGGTCCATCCTGCCGCCGCAGCAACAGCAGCAGTGGCACCCAGAGGCACGCATGCCATTGCAGCCAGTCAAGGCTCCACCACCTCTGCAGAAGGGGGCTGTTTCTCATTGCCATCATCTCCCGGTCCAGATGCTCCTGCTCCTCGCTACTCATGGCGCCAGCAGTCGTTCAACGAGGCGATTGCAAAGAGACAACAGTATGTGTCCAACCATCCTAAGGTGCAGAAGCTGACCGTGCTCCTGTCCAAGTTGTTGGTACTGCAGTCCCTCCCTTTCCAAATGGTGGACCCAGCCACACCAACAACTTGGACAGGAGACACCGCTTTCTCCTCCACCTTGTCAAACAGCGGCTCATGAGCCAATGTCCGCCTCCTCCTCCTCCACCACCACTATCATCTCAGCCTCCACAAGTACTGCTCCATCATACCACATGTGTAGTGCACAGCGGTGTCACGCAGTTCTACACCTGACTTGCCTGGGCGAACGAAGTCACACAGGGGAGGAACTGCTCCGCGTCATGCAGCAAGAAATCGATGTGTGGCTTTCTCCGCGCCAACTGCAAATTGGAACCATGGTGACGGACAATGGGAGGAACATGGTGTCCGCGCTGCACCGAGGAGGGATGGTCCATGCGCCCTGCATGGCGCATGTGTTCAATCTGGTTGTGAAAAGGTTCCTGAAGTCTTCCACCGATCTTCAGAAGATTCTGAAATAGGCCAAGAAACTGTGCATGCACTTCATCCATTCCTACAAAGCCAGGAACACCCTCCTCGAGTTGCAGCGGCAGAACGGCCTCCCCCAACACACTCTAATATGCGATGTTTCCACCCGTTGGAATTCCAGCCTGCACATGTTGGACCGACTGTATGAACAGAGAAAGGCCATTAACGATTTTTTGATGATCCAGGCGGACAGGAGTGCTCCCCTGTGTAACTTTGATGTCAGCCAGTGGCAGTTCATGCAGTTCACCTGCCGTTTGTTTAGGCCATTCGAGGAGGCGACGTTATTTGTCAGTCTCCAGGACTACGGGATGAATAACGTCATTCCACTGCTTCATGTCCTGGAACAGATGCTGAAAAATCATTCTGGGCAGGGGACTGGAGACGTGGCGACTACATCTCGCGGCCAAATGAGTCCGGTGGGGACTGATATGGTGGAGGAGGAGGAGGAGGAGGAGGACATTGGAGCAGAAGCATTGTCTGGTGAAATGAGTGGATTTTCTACCCAGTTGACAAGAGAGGAGGAGCAGGAGCAGCTGGAGGAGGTAGATGGAGATGAGGAAGACGAGACAGATGACCCGCAAGCACCGTGGCAGTATACAGTGGAGATGGAGGCAGGGAGCCCCTCGGAGTCACTTGTGCAGATGGCCTGGCTAGTGACAGCCGAATAGTCAGCATCCGGCAGAGGGATGACTTCTGGCTCTCCACCCTATTGGACCCTCGCTACCGGTCCAAAATGGGAGCCTTTTTCCCAGCTGCTGAGAGGGAGGACAAACTCAAATACTATAGGAAATCCTCCGTAGTCAGTTGGCCGCTGCCTATGTGCGGTATCGTCCCTTCTCTGACAGGTCTGAACGGGGGGTTCTTCAGCGCTCACGTACTACTGCCATGGCTGCTGGAGGAAGGTGGGGGGTAGGAGCAGTACCAGTTCCATCGGCAGTAACCTAAGTCTGGAGTCACTGATGAGCAGCTTCCTTCACCCGCCTAGAGAGGAAGGCAGTCGCCAGCAGCAGCAGCAGGACCTGGAGCAGACCCTGAACCAACAGGTGGTGGCCTATTTGGACAGCACTCTGCCACCCCAGTTAGAAGATCCGCTGGACTACTGGGCAGCCAACTGGATGTGTGGCCGCAACTTGCCGAGTTTGCAGTGGAGAAGCTGTCCTGCCCGACCAGTAGTGTGGCATCAGAGCGGCCATCGTTAGCCCAAGGAGAACCCGCTTGTCCACGGGAAATGTGGAATGACTGACCTTTGTCAAGATCAATCAAACATGGATCGGCCAGGATTTCCACACACCAATACCTTAGGCGTCAGAATACATCAGCCATGACGCCTCACCAAAACTTTGAGAAATTAGTCTGGATTCAAACTACCTGCCTCAGCCACTATTCTGATGCCACCACCCACCTGATGCCACACATCTGCTGCCAGTTTATCCATCTGCCTACCATCATCTTTACTAGGGACTGGTATTGCCACTCACCTCCACACTGTCATTGTGCCACTCTATAACCTCATGCTGCTGCTGCTGTTGCTGCTGCCGTGACCTCCACACTGTCATTGTGCCACTCTCTGACCTCATGCTGTTGCTCCTGTTTTCACCTCCACATTCGGTCATTGTGCCACTCTGTGGCCTACTCCTGTTTTTGCCACCTCCAGAATGTCATTGTGCCACTGTCTGACCTCATGCTGCTGCTGTAGCTGCTGCTGTGCCCTCCACACTGTGCCATTGTGCCACTCTGTGGACTACTTCTGTTTTTGCCACCTCCAGAATGTCATTGTGCCACTGTCTTACCTCATGCTGCTGCTGTGGCTGCTGCCGTGACCTCCACACCGTGTCATTGTGCCACTCTGTGGCCTACTCCTGTTTTTGCCACCTCTAAATGTCATTGTGCCACTGTCTGACCTCATTTCTGCTGCTGTGGCTGCTGCCATGCCCTCCACACGGTGTCATTGTGCCACTCTGTGGCCTACTCCTGATTTTGGCACCTCCAGAATGTCGTTGTGCACTGCCTGACCTCATGCTGATGCTGTTGCTCCTGCCCTGCCCTCCACACTGTGTCATTGTGCCACTCTGTGGCCTACTCCTGTTTTTGCCACCTCCAGAATGTCATTGTGCCACCGTCTGACCTCATGCTGCTGCTGTTGCTGCTGCCGTAACCTACACACTGTGTCATTGTGCCACTCTGTGGCCTCCTCCTGTTTTTGCCACCTCCAGAATGTCATGGTGCCACTGTCTGACCTCATGCTGCTGCTGTGGCTGCTGCTGTGCCTTCCACACTGTGTCATTGTGCCACTGTCTGACCTCATGCTGCTGCTGTGGCTGCTGCCGTGCCCTCCACACTGTGTCATTGTGCCACTCTGTGGCCTACTCCTGTTTTTGCCACCTCCAGAATGTCATTGTGCCACTGTCTGACCTCATGCTGCTGCTGTGGCTGCTGCCGTGCCCTCCACACAGTGTCATTGTGCTACTCTGTGGCCTACTCCTGTTTTTGCCACCTCCAGAATGTCATTGTGCCACTGTCTGACCTCATGCTGCTGCTGTGGCTGCTGCCGTTACCTCCACACTGTGTCATTGTGACTCTCTGTGGCCTACTCCTGTTTTTGCCACCTCCAGAATGTTATTGTGGCACTGTCTGACCTCATGCTGCAGCTGTGGCTGCTGCTGTGCCCTCCACACTGTGTCATTGTGCCACTCTGTGGCCTACTCTTGTTTTTGACACCTCCAGAATGTCATTGTGCCACTGTCTGACCTCATGCTGCTGCTGTGGCTGCTGCTGTGCCTTCCACACTGTGTCATTGTGCCACTGTCTGACCTCATGCTGCTGCTTTGGCTGCTGCCGTGCCCTCCACACAGTGTCATTGTGCACTCTGTGGCCTACTCCTGTTTTTGCCACCTCCAGAATGTCATTGTGCCACTGTCTGATCTCATGCTGCTACTGTGGCTGCTGCCGTGCCCTCCATACTGTGTCATTGTGCCACTCTGTGGCCTACTCCTGTTTTTGCCACCTCCAGAATGTCATTGTGCCACTTTCTGACCTCATGCTGCTGCTGTGGCTGCTGCCGTGCCCTCCACACTGTGTCATTGTGCCACTGTCTGACCTCATGCTGCTGCTGCCGTGCCCTCCACACTGTGTCATTGTGCCACTCTGTGGCCTACTCCTGTTTTTGCCACCTCCAGAATGTCATTGTGCCACTGTCTGACCTCATGCTGCTGCTGTGGCTGCTACCGTGCCCTCCACACTGTGTCATTGTGCCACTCTGTGGCCTACTCCTGTTTTTGCCACCTCCAGAATGTCATTGTGCCACTGTCTGACCTCATGCTGCTTTGGCTGCTGCCGTCACCTCCACACTCTGTCACTGATGTTGCCACCTGAGCTCTCAGCTTGTTTTTTTCCAGCTTTCGCTGCCATGACTTTATCAGTCTACATTCCCGCTTCAGTTTTTTGGTCAGTTTTGCCCTCTTAAGTGCCCAGGGAATTTTATAGTGAAGCGATTCTAAGAGCGGCGGCAGTCATATGCGTGTCATACTAAAACACAACATTGTATGAAGACCAAACCAAGCTTCCGCTGCATATTTAAGCATGGCACAACGTTCTAAAGCACCCTACAGGCTCTGTGCAGCCTGGAAATAGCTGTTTTTAAATGCGATTCATCCCGAAGTAATTCGGACCGAAACTAATTTTGACGGAAAATTCGGCGACGTCGGCGAAATGAATTTTTGAGAAATTCACCCATCTCTAATTATAGGGTCCAATTTGGATGATTACCTTGCTCTTCCCAGTACCCCTGGTGCTTTGGGTACTGAATACATTTTTTTTATTTAAGTAAAAACTCCCTGACACCAACCCACTTTAACCATTTTATTAAAAGAATAGATCCAAGGTTGATCTGACGTAATCCAACGAATCCGAAGTATTCCAAAAGGGAAACCTGAAAACAAACAGAAACAGTATAGACATGCACATATAGGTTGGATAGCCTATTAAGAGTCCAGGAAAGCTTGGTGACATCCCATCCCCCACGAGTGGCACCCGGTTATTTTTAAGATAGGACAGCTGGGTGCCACATGTGGGGGATGGGGCATCAACCAGCTTTTCTGGACACTGGATAGTCTAGCCAAAGATCAGGAAAGATGGGTGATGTCCCATCACCCACTTGTTACACAGATTTAAAATCTTAGAAAAGCTGTGTGTCACCTGTTGCATCAAGGAAAATGGGTCACACTGCAACCTCACAAGTGGCACATAGCTTTTCTAGCATAAGAAAACTGTGTGAACAGTTTCCCAACTCTCCCCACCCCCACACCCACTCTAAACCACCATTCCTCAACTACTCTACCCTTGCTCCACCGTTTAAACCCTTCTTTCCTTTCCCCCATCGTCTACAGCACTCTCAACCACCATCCACATCCACACTCTATACCCTAATCCTCCTCTACCCATGTTACACCCCCTTACCAACCCACACACAGAAACTCACCCTCCCTTCCCACACACTCATCCCCTTTCCCCCACCCACAGAGAATCGACTGCCCTCCCCCACTCAACCTCCATATCCCGCACCCACACATCAGTACCACAATTGTTGGTGGACTACAATTGAGATGAAAGTGTCTGCTCTATTCACAACGGTTCTTTTGCAAATAAACACACTTTGTGGGCATTATAGGGTAAGTCAGGGGTAATGAAATAATAAAAAATAAAATCCTAACTTACAGCGGGACAAGAGTGGCATACAGTGTTGTCTCTGAAGATGCTGTCGCTGATGTTGCATATGCGCAGTAAGGCGTTCTAGAAGTATACTGCACCGGAGCAAGTTAAAACTTCAGTATGCAGGTGAGTGATTATGTTACAGGCTGAAAAGATTATTAGAATAAAGGAAAGTGGTATTTGCAAAAATAGTTGAATTAAATGGACTTTTCTTCACCATAACACGTGAGTTGGACTCTTTTCAGCTCATTCACATATGGTGCTGGAATACTTTAAACAAAGATTAAATCATTATTTTGAATTATTTGATTTTATTCTTTAAGACAAAAGGAGATATTTTTTAATTCACTTGTGGAATATGCATTTAATTTATCTACGAAAAACCTGGTGACAGGTTCCATTTAAACTAACACATCATGAGAAGTGGTACTGTGCACTGCCTATATACATACACACAGAAAAAGGGCAGATACTGTACAATAGGTGCTTATATATTGTGCCTTATTTAACCTTAAATTCCTGTTCAGGCTACATCAGTAGGGCTTATGTTCATGATTTATTGCATTCTATATGACGGTTGTATTGGTTACAGGAAAAATACATAAATCCTGTATCTCGCAGTCATTAGTATTTATTTCCAGGTCCTGTAGGTCCTTCAGTGTGTAAGTCTCTTGTCATCCTCACTTCACATCATCATTTTATCCTCCACCAAACATAGCAATGATATACGCATGTGTTATATATTTACATACATAAACTATATGGAGGATCACAAATGTAAATCTAACATCCCTATGTTGTACTTCCATCCATCTTAATGTACTAGAATAGATGATATTACAAATGTTCATTCAACTGTGAATTTCAGCCAAGTTTATAGTTAATCCTGTACATTGAACTGTTAGTATTGTAACCTACCATGTTTATCATTTCCATTTCTTGGGGGTAAGATACTGTATATTAGAATGAACCCTCAGATATATAGATTTAGCTATATACAATAGTGAAAAAACAATAATCCTTTCTCCTCATTTTTCTTCTCTTTTTTTAGAAATAGATTATGTAATTTCCATTAATAAATTAAAATATCCATTTATGAATTGTGTACAGTTTTGGGCATTGTGTACAGTTTTGGGCACCAGTGCACAGGAAAGACATTGTAGAGCTTGAACAGGTACAAAGGCGGGCAACAAAAATAATAGAAGGACTGGGTGTACTGAAAGACCCAGAAAGATTAGCAAAATTAGGGTTATTTAGTTTAGAGAAAAGACAGCTTAAGGGGGGACATAATAAATATGTTTAAATATATTAAGGGTCAATATACAGATCTCCTCCAAGATCTATTCCCTTGTTCTTGATACAGGACTATATCAAGAACAAGGGAGCATCCTCTACATCTTGAGGAACGAAAGTTTCTACATAAACATAGAAAGGGATTCTTTACTGTTAGAGCAGTGAGACTGTGGAACTCTCTGCCAGAGGAACTTGCTATGGTGAATTCAATAACAGAGTTCAAAAAGGGTTTCGATGCATTTCTGGAGCGTAACAATATAACAAGTTATAGTGTCTAGGATTCAGGAGAGGGGTAATTGATCCAGGGATTTTTCTGATTGCCAAATTGGAGTGGGAAGGAATTTTTTCCCTAAAATGAGGACAATTGGCTCCTACCTCATTGGGTTTTTTTTGCCTTCCTCTGGATCAACACTTTAACAAAATAGGCTGAACTGGATGGACGTCTTGTCTTTTTTTCGGCCTTACAAACTATGTAACTATGTAACTATGTAATACTTTATTCAAGTTAAAATAGGTTTACTGTATGAAATAAGTGTTATGGTAAACTGCGATTGGTTATACAAATACAAAAAGTAAAATTGCTAAACCTAAGATGAAATGCTTGTTTTATGAACATCTTCTTATCTTATGGTCCAGGTGAAGAAATAACGTTACTGTCATATATTTTTACACTTTGGGTTTATGGTGAAAAGTTTTGAAAAGGCATGAAGCTTAGTCTTTTCTCAAGAAATTAATGCTAGCAGATTATGTGTTGCAGTCCTTGGAGAAGAAAGTGGAAATGTTGAAGACAATGTTTACAATCTCTGGTCTTGATTTTAATATCTCTATCATTTCATATTGTCATCCAAGACAAATTTTACATTGCACAAGCTTGAGCAATCATATATTAATTCCTGGGTCTCTGACTGAGTCAGTTATCTTGAGCACCTAGGTTATCACCTAAGTTGTAGCTCCAAAGGTTTGGTTCAGGCAGCATGACTCATAGTCGGTACTTCACAGTTTGGGAGTAAGCTTAGTCAGAGGCTAGTAACATTACCACAAAATCAATAAAAAAGACACACATGCTGATCCAGAGAGAGGCAAAAACCCCCATGAGGTAGAAACCAATTATCCTAATTTTAGGGAAAGAAATCCTTCCCGACTCCAATCAGGCAATCAGAATAAATCTCTGGAACAACGACCCCTCTTCAGAATCCTAGTCACTATAACGTGTTATATTATTTAACTCTAAAAATGCATCCAGACCCTTTTTCAACTTTTTTAGTGAGTGCCACATGGCAACTTACTCAGAGAATTCCACAGTCTCACTGCTCTTAAAGTAAAGAATCCCTTTTGATGTTTATGTAGAAACCTTCTTTTCTCTAGACATAGAAGATACCACCTTCTTCTAGATACAGTCCCGTGTATAAATAGACCTTGGGAAAGATCTCCATATTGATATTGGATATATTTAAACATATTTATTATGTCCCCCCGAAGCCGTCTTTTCTCTAAACTAAATAATCTGAATTTTGTAAATATTTCTGGGTATTGTAGTCCACCTAGTCCCTTTTTTATTGTTGTTGCTAGACAATGAACCTGTTCAAGATCTACAATGTCTTCCTTGTACACTGGTGCCCCAAACTGTATACAATGTTCCATGTGTGGTCTGATAAGAGACTTATATACTAGGAGAATGATGTTCTCATCATGGGCATCTATGTCCCTTTTAATACGCCCCATGATCTTATTCACCTTGGCAGCTGCTGCTTGACACTGGCTGCTACAATTACGTTCACTGTTGACTAAAATTCCTTTTTCTATGTCAGTTTTACCAAGTGTTTTCCTGTTTAACAAGTAATAATGGCATGGGTTTTCCCTATCCATGTGCTAAATCTAGCATTTATCCATGTTATATATATTAATAAATAAGCAGCACATGCAGAAAGAGAGAATTATGATGCAGGGAATTTGTTATTATAATGTCCAAGATCAAAGACATACCTCTGATAGAGTGATCAAAGTCCAATTCAATCTTTACACACAAAGGTGTCAAATGCAATGTTTCAGGTCAGAAACACTTCTTCAGGCATTTGCAGTTAAATACAACTCCAAAATAAGACTCTCTTTTCTAAGGAGAATTTGCAGAACCAGTCTGCATATCGAGTGCCATTTATTAGCCTGGTCCTACATATGCTTCTCCTGAATCGGAGTCTTATTGTTGCTTTTAACCTCTTTGTGCGTAAAGATCAAATTTTACTTTGATCATTTCATCAGCAGTGTTTCTTTGATCCTGGACACTGTAACAAAAAAATTCCCTGCATCATAATTCCCACTTTCTGGTTATCATTTGCTAATCTATCTTGACATCTCTGGGAAAGCATTGCAAGGATTTACTTTGAAATTTATTCTTGCTTGAAAAGACTGCAGGTGACATATCTGAAAATTGGTGGTGCCGCGGCAGTTTTAAGGCACCTTAAATCAGTGGGAAGTACGCCAGAAACTCAACTCCTCTCAAAAATCTGACGTCAAGTATATCTTGGAGAGTACACTTAATGCGCCGAAACAGGCGCATTACGCAAATTGCGACACACAGCGTATCATTGTTAATGGATGTAATGCGCATATCGAGGCGCATTGTGCAACGGAGGTACATAACATATCATTACTAGTATATGTGATGCGCCTCAATAGGCGCATTGCGTTTTGTAGGCACACAGTATATCATTTTTAGGCGTATTACAATGTGATGTGCTCGGCGCAAAATAGACCAAAAAAATAGAATTTTCGTATTGGGACATGTCGCCTTGTATCTTGCTTCAGGATATAACAGTCTTACACAGTGAGAGGCATCTGGCAAGAATCTCATATCCTGACACACTTGTCCGAATAAATCATCCTTTGCTTGCTAATCAAACTTTCCAATGAAATGGTGAAGTTGAGAAGTTACTAAAAAAACTTTCAAACTTCAGTCGTGACTACTGAGAATTAATTAACATAAAAAATAATGAACACATCACTTTATCTAACCAGCATTAATTATTAAAAAATACTTCCCTTTGCTCTGGTGACTTGATTGTAGTGTCTTACCCTAACTCTATGTCAAAATTATTTGTGTACATCAATATGTAATATGTGTACTTCTAGTAAAAAAAAAAAATCAAAGTGTTAGCTTTTTAAATGAAGAATGTTCTCGAATTAGATATTACTTTATTTATAATTAGTTCATTCCAATTTGAGATGTCAGATAATTGTAAATGCCCAAAAATCCTGATTCAAATGATATTGAAGTAAAACCACTTTGTACTTTAATTTAGTAACTACTGCATTATAATATTTCACTAAACAAATCACTTTTACCACTGATGTTAAAATGTTTCAAAATTCACCACAGTGATTAACATTAACTTTGTACCATCTGTTGACCAAATGATGCTTATGTCAATCGAACTGGATGTAATTTGATAGACTTGATATTCTGCTAAATCTTTTATGTCATAATATTTCTTGTCATGAGGAACAAAAGGAAAATATGAATTTATCTGTAAATATTTAGCATAAATTCCTGTATCAATGTAATACTGTATGTATTAATACATATGTGTGTATATGTATAACAATCAAAAAATAAAACACTTATACAAGGCAAATCTCGCTTAAAAAAAATCATGAAATAAAACATTATTGTAAAAGAACAAATGTTTAAAAAAGACAACTTTCCTGTAATTAACTAGCTATAGATCAAAAGGGACGCTACCATCAAAAAATATTCTCTTCACATATTAACAAGCAGTATGCGATTTTTATTTGGTATTTTTTTTTAAAATTGGGTTTTTTGTTTTTTTTTTACATAATTTTCTAGTTTGTCTCTCTGACCTTACCACTGAGCTCTGATAGTCCGGCAGTGAGCGGATTAAATGACGTTTCTACTCCAGGATAGCTATGAAGTGAAGGTGTAATTCTTATCACCATGATTTGATAACAGTGAAGTAAGCTGGAGATCCCACAGTGCAAAAAAGGATTATCCTTTCATGTATCAGTCTTGTCATTGCTCCAGCAGTCTATTTTAGTCTTTTCTAATCTCTGCAGAGTTTGATTCTAAGGTTGACATTTAGGGAGACATGCATGAAACTTTGCGCGTCAAGGTCATTTTTTTGTGTCTTTTTGCCAGTGAAAAATGTGTCTGAATATATGAAAATCATAATTGGTGCCTAAGATTTGCAGCGCCTCGCATCTGTGTTTGGCACGCCACAAAACTTTGGCACATTAGTAATACACCAAACGTGTATTTGACATACAGCAATATCTGGCACACCACAGGTCTTTCTGAGACTTGTGGTGCAACATGCAAGATCACTATCATAGTTTCTATTCACTGACATGACATTCCAACACCTTTTATTTCTAGCCTGCTATGACGAGTTTGTAATCAATCATAACACTATGCTAACGCCGTATATACACAATTGATGATGGGATTTATGGTAGATGCTATATGGGCAGGGGCGTAGCTATAGGCAGTGCAGAGGTAGCAGTTGCTACCTGGCCCTGGAGTCTGAGAGGGCCCTTAGGGCCCTCTCCAAGAGAGGAAAACACCAGTATTATAAGTGGTGTATGGTTAGGTGGGGGCCCCAATATAGATTTTGCACTGGGGCCCAGAAGCTGTATGTTACGCCTCTGTATATGGGTTTAATTAAATTATATAATTTAATTTTAAATTAATTTTATATTATATTCATCCAAAATACATTTTATAGGAGATAATTTTATATTTATGTGGTATTATATAATTTTATATTATAGAATTTATTATTACATTTATATAATTTAATTTTATATACTTTGATAATTATTATAAATTACTGTTCATTATTTTACTGGTGTAAGTTGAGAAATAAAGGATATTTTTTGCCCTAATGGCAAATCTAGTTCCATTGCTCAGGCTCAGGCTGACCACATTGATATAAGTCTGCCTGCTTGAGCAGTAATGCGCCTCGTTTTCCCGAGCCACATTAATAAATTTGTCTAATATTATAAGTGGGGGGCGTCATGCCCCCAGAATGCCCCCAACTGTTTGGTACATTACAAAGTGTCAAGTCTGGTGCATAATGTGCAAACATGTTCGTTCAATGTGCATACATCAGCAATTTAGGCAAACCTCTCACCTTGGCCGCATTTTACACCAGAAAAGGGTAAAAAAAAACCTTCTTTACAAAGTAACCCTTACTGTTTTTGCAAACAGATCAGTATGAATGTTCTTTTTGATGTTTAAGATGAGACTTTCTGGAATGTTCCCTCTGACTGGTATATTCCTGGGAATAGCTCATTTGACCTGGACATTCATAATGATTCTTTAGCTGCATTTTAACATTTGGTGACTAAAAATGTAAATGGAATGTAGTTCGAAATTCCATTTATGAAATTCAATTTAACTAGAGCTTTTATTAATTTACAGGGCCTTAATTGCAAGACAAAAGGCTGACAAAAGTGGTGCCATGGGGAGTATAATAATTTTTGCTTAAACAAAGACAACTTAGGCTTTATAGGCGGATAGTGAAGATCCTACTACCAAGTTCAAAAGTAAGATTGATGTATTATGACGATGATTAACATTGGATGCGCACGATTGTATACAAGTATTCCTCAGAGAGATGGGGCATGAAGGACCAACTATGCTGAAATGAAAGACTTTTGAATAGAATTTCATTTTTGATGACTGATTATATTCTAATTATTTCTGATTTGATGCTTATTTACAGATAGGGGTCCTCTGTGGCCCCAAGTTTTGCAAATATATTCATCGTGGCATTTGAAATTGTTAATGTGTTTCTTGAACAAGTGATAATTGAATCTTTGGTCTGTGGATGACATTTTTATAGTGGAAAGATGATCTTTACAAATTTGTTAATTACCTGCATGGCAGCCATGAGACCATTAGATTTTCCCTTGAGCATGAGATGTGATACATTTATTTAATGTGGAATTAAGTTGGAAAATTTTGTTTTGGAGACAACATTGTTTAATAAACCTACCAATTGTAAAACCCTACAATATTCCGTAAGTTTTAAAGTTAACAAAAAAGCACTGCGAGGCAGATTTGGCTTGCAGGCCTTAGTTTGACACCCCTGTTCTAGACTAATCAAAGTGTGTTTGAATGAGCTTAGATCATCTATTAGGAAGTATGGCAAATTATACAATAAAAAAAAAATAGACTGGGGAAAATTTAAAGATGTGTTAAGAAAGAAATGAACAATGAGGATGTACTGTACACAGAGGATACATAAAAGGAGAAGTGAAACCATCATCGCAACACACTTTTGTGAGTCTAATTATTGTGATTGAGATGACAGATATTACAAAACACTTGTGATAAGGAAAATTAAGAGGAGAATAGAAGTTTTAGATAATTAAATTGGAATCATAAATAATTAGGGGTTAAATTAGGTATGTAGCTTTAAAGTGTCTTTGTGATCACTTTTAAGTTAAGAGTTGGAAATTTTTCAATGTAATGTTATTATGGATTCAATGGACTCATGCTTTGCAATTTTATCATTTTTTATGATTTGATTAATGAAATTATCTTGTAGTGAGTATTAGCCCTTTAAAGACATTGCCCTTTTTGAAAAACCTGTAAATGTAGCATCACAGTAAGGTCTTTCTATCGTTTGGGTGTTCACAGATTTTGTATTGCCTTATGCCAGGTGAACTCTAATTGAACTGACCTTGTGAGAGGAGGTTCATCCAATTATCCTACTATGTGTGGACAAGGTTTCCAAAAATAATTATTCAGTATTTTATTGATGTCCTGGGGGATCGTAAGTTGAAAAGAAATCTGACACACTGGGACAGATTTACTAATAATGTCTAATACTTAGACTGTTTAATGGGATTGTCCAGGACTTACAAAAGCTCATTGATCCTCTGGGGTATGATTATAAATAGAAAAAAAGAAGTATACTCACCTCCGTGATGCTTCCATTCTGTCCAGGTAGCCATGTTGTACATCCCCACTGCACATTGAAGGTCAATCAGTCACGTGCTATGCACAGCCAATCACAGGCCACAATGTCATACACACATGACCACTCTGGTATGGGATTGGCTGCACATAGTACGTGAACGATGGACATGCACTGTGCAGCAGGGATGTATGGGCCAGCCTCTGGGATAGATCGGAAGCATTACAGAGGCTTCTTTTTTTCTATTTCTAATCATATCCCAGTGAACCAATGAGCTTTTGTAAATCCCAGACAACCCCTTTAAACTTAAACAACAATGTGTAAAGATGTGATGAATTTATTACACACTTTGAACCACAGTTATAACAATATACCACCTATTTGTTAAATACATTTGTTAAATAACTGAAAAAAGATTTTGGCACATGGTGTTGCATGTCAAGTCATACCCTTTTTCCTTGTAAGTGTCCCAAATAAACCAAAACAAATGTGGTGCAAAGCAGATTCCTAGTCTTTTACTGAACATTGTGTGAGAATTCTGGTGCACTTCCCATAGCAAAGACATCCTGGAAAACAAAAAGGACAGATGAGTAGTAAAAGGAAGCCTAGATAATGGGAAAAAGAGCCCCATTTTAGAGAACTGATCAGCAACCACTCATACGAATGAGCAATCAAACTTAAAAAATGTTCTCGAGTTAAAATCCTTTTAATTGAATTCTTTGGCACAAAAATCTTTCCAGGGGAGTGTTTTTGAAGCAGACTTTGGCTGCAGGTATACTATTTTTTCCAGGAGACTAAGGGAGACATATATGGAACTAGGCACAGCGAGTTCATTTTCTCATCTATTTTAAAGTGTATAATGCACCTGAATTTATGAAAGTGGTTTTTGTGCATTCATAAATGGTGTCTAAAGTTCATTGCACCTCGTCTGTGTATTTGGCGCATTACGCAACTTAGGCGCATAGGAAATGCTCCAAACATGCATAAAGGCTATAGATAGGCTGGAAATAAAATAAAAGTCATTAGAATAGCATGTCAGTGAATAGAAACTACAGTGGTGCCCAAAAGTATGGGCACCCCTGCAATTCTGTCAGATAATACTCAGTTTCTTCCTGAAAATGATTGCAATCACAAATTCTTTGGTATTAATATATTCTTTTATTTTTCCTGCAATGAAAAAACACAAAACAGAATGAGACAAAAATCAAATCATTGATCATTTCACCGAAAACTTCAAAAATGGGCCAGACAAAAGTATTGGCACCCTCAGCTTAATACTTGTTAGCACAACCTTTAGCCAAAATAACTGCGAACAACCGCTTCCGGTAACCATCAATGAGTTTCTTACAATGCTCTTGTCACGCCAGAGGAGATGCAGTGGGCCCTGACTGCCACCCAGCCCACTGTCCCTGCCTACTTGGCGTGCTGCCCTAAATGACAGACCCCAACTGAACGACAGTCCCTAATCTCCTACGTGCAGGGCCGTCAGGGAAAGGTGAAGTCAGCAGTCTGGGTCGATAACGGTAAGAGTACGCCAAAGCCACAGATCGGAAAACCAAGAGAATAACATAAGCCAAGCCAAGGGTCAAAACCAGGAGGTAACGCAGTACAGAATCAGAGGACGAGAACGAGGTCAGGAAGCAAGCCAAAGTTAAGGTAACAAGGTAAACAAGCAAACGGGGAAACAGGAGAAGTGCAAAGGGGAACCTTTCACAGGCAAAGATGAAGCAAACTGAGCTGTTTTAAATGAGCCACCCGGACACCGCCCCAGCAGCTGAATGGTGCGGCCTCCGGACTCCTCTATTGGCCTGAGCGACACACCCTCTGAGCTGATTTGAAGCCGAGCTGTCAATCCTATCAGCCAGGCTTCTCCCTGGGCGTGTCACCCGACAGGAGGGATTAACCCCTGTAGCATCTTGCTCCTTCACTGTAACAATGTGTGCCGTAACAGTACCCTCCCTTTTAGGAGGGGCCACTGGACCCTTCCCTGGTTCGGGTTTGTCCGGGTGGGAGTCGTGGAATTCCCTGATCAGAGATTCGGCATGAACGAATCTGGCCGGAACCCACGACCTCTCCTCCGGGCCATAAACCCCTT
>JAODAL010011312.1:0-100592 GCA_025379985.1 Phyllomedusa bahiana
AAAAACCCCCTAACTTTTTTGTCAGTTCGTTTTTTGTCTTCTGATTGAGCTTGACCCTTACCTGTTGTACATCTCCCGCTGTACCTGCTGCTAATATATTTGCCCCCCCTTTTGGGACCTGTCTTATGTTTACTGCACATCCTTTTATCAGCCTCCGACCCAGCCCTTGCATTTTTGGTACCCACCCCCCGGCATCTGCCATCTGTCCCTGCGGGGGGCCCCCGGGGACCCCACACCGGGATATCTGCGGTCGGTGTTTGGGGCATAACGATTGTCAACGCCCCCACCTTTTAACACATTACCCCATAGAAAATAAACAATCAAAACCCAATCTACAACCTGTACGGGTTGCCGGGTTATGGCACGTCCGACGCGCGTTTGGGTAGGCTTCCCTCTTTATATCACCCCTTACATTGAAAGGGTTTGAAAAGTGATATCACAACATCTCATTACAATATTACTTTTTTCTTATTTATTTAAAATAAAAATCTGCACCCACCCCATTTTTGTTTTTTGGTTCTGTGAAAACCCTGTTCAGTTACAATTGGTGTTTTTTTTAAAAATTTTTTCACTTTTTATGTAAACTTAAAATTAAAGGAAATTCTTTTTAGTCAGTATTTGTTTTTGTGTATCATTTAAAAATAGTTATGGGATTTAATTTTGAGAAATTGTGGTATATCGTTACAGTATTGAGGAAGAGTTACAATACAGGGGGTTTTCCCCCTACAACCCCCTTATGGGTGTATTTTTTCGTGATTTGTTTTGTTCAACAAAAAAAATAATTATTTAATCTTTGCGATTGTTACTTTGCCCCCTGACAAAGACATAACAGCTATAAATTTTAAAAAGGGTAGGTTAATTTTTAACATTGAGAGATAGAATATCCAAAAAAAAAACCAGAAAAATACAGTATAAATTTTTACATTTTTTTGCATTTATGAAAAATAAGTATTGACCCCTACAACCTGAAGAGTTCGGCTCCTACAGACGTCTAATCAATGTTCCTGCATTAGACATTGTCTTTTTACATCACCTTTTAAAAGCTCCGTCCACAGACCAATTTAAACAGTCGACTCTAAACCCCTAAACTGGGCAAGACCAAAAGCTTTCTAAGGATGTCAGGGGCAAGAACATAGATCTGCACAAAGCTGGAATGGGTACAAAACCAAAGTCAAAAGCTGGGCGAGGGAAAGGGAAACTTTGGTGCAAAAGTAAGAAAATGGAAGAAATACAGAATGACCCCAATCAACATTTATTGGGGCACCATGCAAAAATTCACCTCGTGGGGTATCCTTGATCATGGGAAGGTGAAGATCAGCCTAAAAAATACACGGGGGCGCTTTTTAATGATCCAAGGCATTGGGACCACGTCACCAAGAAAACCTTTGGAAACAACATTAGGCCGTAAGGGTTTTAAAATCCTGCAGTGCCCAAAAGGCCCCCCCTCTCTAAAGGCGCTTTGGCAGGCCGTCTAAATTTTTGCCAATAAAACCCCGGATGATTGTGTGAGTGTTGGGGAAAAGGTGCTTGTCAAATGAGGAAAAATTTTGAGTTCTTTGGTGTTAACTCAACTGCCGGGTTTGGGGAAGAAAAATGCTGCCATGCCCCCCAAAAAAACACTGCCCCCACTGTCAAGATGGGGGGGGAAACATTATGTCTTAAGGGTGTTACCTTTAGGCTTTTTTCACAGGGCTTAAAATTGGAGTATTTCAGTCCGTAATTTGCCCGTAGGGGAATTACGGGGGGAATACGCCCAGTCATTCCTAATCCCCGTTTCGTAGAGAACTATGGATGACATCTCCTTCCCCGCCCCGGGCGAATAACCCCGGGGAAATATGAAGGGGAATTCCCTAGCGGGTATATGCGCCCTGGTAATGAAAGTCTATGGGGGGCGAGGTGCCAGCCCCCCCCCCCCCCCCCCCCCCACCCTCATCCACACGGTGTAATTGGGGGGCGTTTTTACGCCCCGCAAAAAACCCGTTTGAACATAGCCAAAGGGGCACAGGACTATGCCCCACCGCACAATGGGAGAATGGAGGGAGCCATGTACCGTAAAACCCTGATGAAAACCTCCACCAAAGACGTTAAAAAATGGGTCGTGACGGGGTCTTTCCACAAGACCATCCCTAAAACAAAAAACCCAAAGGCAAAAAGGAATGGCTCAAAAAAACACATTTAAGGCATAAATGGCCTAGCCAGTCTCCAGCCCTTAATGCCATAGAAAACTTATGGAGGGATTTGGAATCCAGGTTGCCAAGCGACAGCCTAAATCAAATGATTTGAGATGATCTGCAAAGAGGATGGACCAAATTTTCCTTTTGCATATGTGCAAAAACTCATCATCAACACAAAAAAGTCTGATGCTTTGCTTGCCAAAAAGGGTTTTGCCCCCAAGTTTTTAATTTTTGTTTGCCAAGGGATAAAAGTACTCTCAGCAAAATGCAAAAAAAGTTATAATTTATGCAATGTGATATTAAAATATATTTTAAAATATTATATATATACTTATAAAAAAATAATACTGTATATTGTGCAAAAGTGACTAAGGTAGTTGCCTGTTTTGCCACCAGAAGGAATTAACCGGGAGGAGAAAAGAAACATCCCCAAAAGGGGTACCGGGCCCTTTGGTGGGAAAACCCAGAGTATGTTTTGTAACCACACTAATGGTTGGCAATTTTTTATTTTGGTTGTTCTGGGTCGGCTCTTATGGGGAGTGACAATGTGTTGGGGGTTTCTGCCCCCCATTTTCCCAAACCCTTTTTTGGATAGGGCTTGGGTTTTTCTATAAAAGCGGGGCTTCAGGTGTAAAGGGGGGCTATGCTGCCAAACGTGGGGCAGCAGGGGAGCTGGAGAGGGCTCTGGCCCCCCAGAGGCTTGGGAAGAGGGACCCCGGGAGACGGGAGAAAGTGTTTTTTTTTGGGCTGGACTTTGGGCCCCGGTCACACGTGAGGGGGTTTTGTACATGTGTAGTTAGTGGCCAGACGGGCGAGGTTTTGAGCTATGAAAATTTTTTTTATAAAACCTTTCCCAATAAAACGGGTTTAGGCCGTGAAACCAAGCCCGCAGTCGGAGGCCTTAAATTGGGTGTGCCCAAAACCAATTAATAAAGCGGGGAAACTAAAAAACCCCAAGGGGGTTATATATATATAATTAAAATTTTTTAATATTTAAATATTTTATAGTAAAGTAAGCCCAAAATTTTTCTACTTTAATCGGTATCTTTAAAAGGGGTTTTCCATACAAGGTTGCTGCTTTTATTTAAAATTTCAAAAACAAGTCACTTTGCAAAATGTGTCCATTACCCGTGTCCTACTTTTTTTGAATATCCCCTCTTGTATGGGCTGCAAACCCCTTTTAGTCGCTTAGCTAAGACCTGTTTATCTCTCCTATAGGCTTCCGCACGGTCGCTATAGCTACGACTTTCTATCCTCCTTATAGGTGCCCGTGTGGTCCTAAGCTACGACCTGACCCAGCAGCTCATCAGAGCAGACCAGTAGTACAATAAAAAACCCCCCTGAAAAAAAAATGAAATGGAGAAAACAGGACTGAGGGAGATGAAAACGTGTAGTGAACAGCTTATGGGGCCCCTTGGCAAGGGTTTTAGACGGAGCCCTCGACCAAGCAATCACTGAGAAGAACAAATTTATTAACTTAAAACCCTTTAACACCCCCATATGGAGACCACTAGAGGTAGACGCGGCTCACGTCACCCACATGACTTTGACACACATCATCCACACAAAGGGAAGTAAATTACCCCTGATATCAGAGATCACAGGAGACTGTCTTCTCTGATACATCGTTTTTATATGTTTTTTCCCCTCCACCCCATGGGACTTTTCTGGCTTAACTTCTCATTTTTGCACTTTCCCCTACCAATTCCCCTACCCCTTGGTTGGGGGCCCCATTGATAATAGGTAGTAATTTGCCCACCAATAATTGGTAGGGCTGTGGGCCCCCAGTAGGAGGGGATAAGGCCCCCTTTTAGGGAGGGAAGGACCCCCGTAGGTAGGTGATATAAGATCACAGTGGGAGGTTTAAAAAGGCCCACTGCAGGTGGTAAAGTGCTTCTTAGATATGGTAATCATCCCCGTAGATAGGTAGGTATAAATATCCCCAGTAGGTAGAAAGAAATAAAAGAGAAAAAAGAGGGGGGGGGGGGGGGGGGGGGGGCGCTCTATGGTGAAGTAAGTCCAAATTGGAAAAAAGTAACGAATAAAATGGTGAGCTCACCTGGAGCTGTTGTGCATATATTTAGAGGAACAACGCTCATAGACGCCATGGTTGGCTCTCTCTAGCCTCACGAACGGCAGCCGATGATCTTCAACTCCGGAGACCGAGGATCGACAAAGCAATGGGTACGAACAAATTGTAGAAAATACCGAGGTATAGAAGATTGGATCCGGCGACTGTTTCTAGAACAAATGCTTCCTCTCGGATACGAGGATATATTAAAATAAAGTATTCTTAATAAAAGATTGTGAAAAGAGCATCTTAGACCTTTTCAATGAAACACAATAAAATAACGCGTTTTCTCGCGCACACGGTGCTTCATCAGGATACAAAGTGTTACAGTGACATGTCTGGTATCACATTGTATTTAAGTAAAAGGAGTGTACACATTGGTTTACTTCGTGATCAATCTAATTAAAGGTCCATAGAGACATGTGTGATGTGGTAGCCAAATTAAATCAAATAATGGTGAAAGGGTGTTAAAAATCAGCTGATTGGTAAAGCACAAGTGCGGAGGGAGATATGTATTGGCCTAATCAGCAGGTCAAACGTCAGTGAGTTACAGTGACATAGAATAGAATGATGAGCTCCATAGGGTTCATTGGGATGTGAGTGCTGAGCACTGTTTAGGTTTGAAAAAAGGAGAGGGAAAAGAACAGAACCACCAATCAGAAGAGGGACTGTCGGTTGGTTAAGAAAAGAGAGGGCAACAGATAAACCAGCCAATAGTGGAGGAATACTGGGCCATGATGTTCTATGTACCAAGTACTAAGCACTGATAGGTTGAAAAAAGAGGAGGAAAGACAGACCACCAATCAGAAGCAGGGACTGTCGGTTGGTTAAGAAAAGAGAGGGAAAGATTAAACCAGGCCAATCAGAGGAGGAAATCTGGGACCTGATGTACTATGTAACCAAGTACTAAGCACACTGATAGGTTGACAAAAAGGAGTGGAAAGGGACAGAAACCACCAATAGAAGAGGGGACTTGTCGGTTTGTTGAGAAAAGAGAGGGTAAGATAAACCAGCCAATCAGAGGAGGAAATACTGGGACCATGTTTTTTATTGTACAAAGTCTAAGCCACTGATTAGGTTGAAAAAAGATAGGGAAGACCAGAACCACAATCAGAGAGGGACTGCTCGGTTGGTTAGAAAGAGAGGGAATGATTAAAACCAGCCAATCAGAGGAGGAAATAACTGGGACCATGATGTTCTATGAGCCAAGTACTAAGCCATGAAGGTTGAAAAAGAGGGAAAGACAAGAACCACCAATCAGAAGAGGGACTGTCGGTTGGTTGAGAAAGAGAGGGAAAGATAAACCAGCCAATCAGAGGAGGAAATACTGGGACCATGATGTTCTACTGTAACAGATGTACTAAGCACTGATAGGTTGAAAAAAAGAGCCAATCAGAGGAGGGAAATACTGGACCATGATGTTCTATGTACCAAGTACTAAGCAACTGATAGGTTGAAAAAATGAGAGGGAAAGACAGACACCAATCAGAAGAGGACTGTCGGTTGTTGAGAAAAGAGAGGGAATGATAAACAGCCAATCAGAGGAGGAAATACTGGGACCATGATGTTCTATGTACCAAGTACTAAGCCATCTGATAGGTTGAAAAAAGAGTGGAAAGACGGGAACCACAATCAGAAGAGGGATGTCGGTTGGTGGAAAGACGACGGGAAAGATAAACAGCCAAATCAGAGGAGGCGCTACTGAGACTGTGTTTTGTTCTATGGAGTGTGATGGTTAGCGCAGCGACGTGGGTAACTCTCTACCCACTGTTTCCTATGGAGCGAGGCTTAGACCGGGGCACCAGGAAAAGAAAACGGAGGTATAAGTAACAGAAAAGGAGTTAGTGTTTTTGGGGGGGGGGAAAAAATAAATGGTTGGGACAAAACAAGAAGTGATAGATCAATGTGAAGCTCATTTGTGTGAGACCAAGGAAGAATAAAGTGCCAGTGTGGGAGACACCCAATGAATGGGTATACAAAGTGACAGTTGTGCTGATAAAGTGCTGGGATGGCGGGGATATTATGAAATGCAATAAAAAGAAATACAATAAAAAGGATTAAATGATAATCAGATAAAACGAGTACAAAATGCTGATATACTACTAAAAAATAAGTTCGACCAGTTCATTTAAACCTTTTGGACTGATTGTCTGCAATTTGAACATCCAAAAAGTTTCTTTTCGTTGTAATAATTGAAATCTATTGGTGGCTTCCTGGGGAATCTGGTCGATGTGGAAGCCACCTTTTGGGGAATCTGGTCGATCTGGTCCCCAGGATCGCCTATGCCGGCTTAGGAGATACAGGGGAGCAGGAGGTGTGATCGCTGCGTCATGCCTCCTGTGCCGCTTACTGAAGAGGTACAGCGGGTTTGGGCCTGAACACTGATGTGCCACCCGGGTAGGGTTACTGTTTTCACTGGACAGGGTAGGTGTCTGCCCAGGCGGGCCCCCTGTGCTCATGGGGACCCGGGCAACCATCTACCCTGCCCAATGGAAAAGACGGTCCTGGACCTTTACCACCTTGGAATGAAGGCAGCACATAGCTCATGAAAGAAGTCACATGTGGTGAGCTGGTTTGGTGGGCATATAAAGTATGGAATAGGCTGTCTGCACACATATCCCTCAATGCTGTCATGAGTAAAAGGGATGATTTATCAGAGTTGCAAAAAGGAATGATCCTTGTCTTTCAGGCCAAGGCTGGCAGTAGCTGCAGTTTGTGAACTGTTCTCGTGCTGCTGTGGTGAAAGAGTATTGTGAGTGGACAGATGGCACCATTGTGAACAAGGTCCAGCTGCAACGTCTGTGGGCAGAAGTGCTGGAGGATGCCATACGTTCAGGGCCGCCGATAGGGCAGTATAACCGGTACTGCTCTACCGGGCCCGGCCGGTCTGTGAAGCCAGCGGGGGGCCCGCCGCCACCTGCAGGCTCCGCCCCCTCTGGCCTCACAGAGGCGATCTCTTAATTGTATGCACGTCCGTGCGACGCGCATACAATTAAGAATAAATGGTGGGGCCAGGGGAGCTAGTGTCGCTCCCTGCCCCTGCCGTACCCCAAACCCCACCACCCACCCCCCCTTGCTCTGCAGCAGCGCGGCGGAAGTGACATCATCAGCGGCGCTGCCGAGCTTCCTGTCTCGGCCCCATGCCTAAAGCAGCAGGTAAGGGCCCGGGAGATGATGGAGACCCTGGGGAAGCGCGGCCAGGTAAGTAAGTACCGACAGGGGGCCCTGGATGGGGGGGGGAACTATACCGACAGGGGGCCCTGGATGGGGGGGGAACTATACCAACAGGGGGCCCTGGATGGGGGGGGAACTATACCAACAGGGGGCCCTGGATGGGGGGGGGAACTATACCGACAAGGGCCCTGGATGGGGGGGGAAACAATACCAACAGGGGGCCCTGGATGGGGGGGGGAAACTATACCGACAAGGGGCCCTGATACTGGGGGGGAACCTATACCTACAGGGGGCCTTGATACTGTGGGGGGGGGGGGAACTATACCTACAGGGGGCCCTGATAGTGGGGCGGGGACTACACCTACAGGGGGCCCTGTTAATGGGGGGGGGGACTACACCTACAGGGGGCCCTGATACTGGGGAGGGGGCGGAAACTATACCTACAGGGGGCCCTGATACTGGGGGGGGGGACTACACCTACAGGGGCCCTGATACTGGGGGGGGTGAACTACACTACAGGGGGCCCTGATACTGGGGGGGGAACTATACCTACAGGGGGCACTAATGCTGGGGGGGGGAAACTATACCTACAGGGGGCCCTGATACTCGGGGGGGGGGGGGAAAACTATACGCTACAGGGGCCCTGATATGGGGGGGGGGGGGGAGTGAACTACACCTACAGGGGGCCCTGATACGGGGGGGGTGGAACTTACCTACAGGGGGCCCTGTACTGGGGGTGGGAAGAACTATACCTACAGGGGGCTCCTGCCTGATACTGGGGGGGAGGAACTATACCTACAGGGGGCCCTGATACTGGGGGAGGAAACTACACCTACAGGGGCCCTGATAGGGGGGGGGGGGGGAAACTATACATACTGGGTTGGGGAAATATACCTACAGGGGGCTGTTACTGGGAGTGGGGAAACTTATGCTACAGGGGGGCCCTATAATGTGGGGGAACTGCCCTACAGGGGGACTAATACTGGGGGGGGGGGACTATGCCTACAGGGGGCCCTAATAACTGTGGGGGCGGAACTATTGCCTACAGGGGGCCCCCTAATACGGGTGGGTGGGGAAACTATTGCTTACAGGGGGGGCCTTAGATACTGGGGGGGGAAAACTATGCCTAAAGGGGCCCCTAATACTGGGGGGCAGGAGAAACTATTGCCTACAGGGGCCCCTAATACGGGGGAAACTATGCCCTACAGGGGCCCCTATTACTGGGGGGGGGAAGGAACTATGCCTACAGGGGGGGGGGCCCCAGACTGGGGGGAGGAAACTATTTGGCTCTACAAGGGCGGCCCCAATGACTGGGCGGGGGGAACTATTTGCCTACAAGGGGGGGGGACTATTCTGCCCTACAGGGGGGCCCTAGTGCGCCCTAAATCTAAAGGGGCGGAATTTTTCTGCCAAACAAGGGGGGCTCCTGATCTACAGGGGGGACTATTCTGCCTAACAAGGGGACCTAATCTACAGGGGGGGACTCATTTCTTCCTACCGGGGAGGTACCTAAATCTACAGGGGGGGATATCTGCTACAGGGTGGGGCACCTTAATATACAGGGGGGACTATTCTGCTACAGGGGGACTATTCTGCCTACAGGGGGGCCCATAATTTCCAGGGGGGACTTTTTCTGCCTATAAGGGGGGCCCTGATTACAGGGGGCGGGGGAGGTGGTAACTATTCTTCCTACAGGGCGGCCCTAAATCTACAGGGGGGGGTATATTCTGCCTAAGGTGGGCCCTAATATACAGGGGGGACTATTCTGCTACAGGGGGGACTATTCTGCTAAAAGGGGGGCCTAGAAATCTACAGGGGGGGACCTTTTCCTGCCTACAGGGGGTGGCCTTAATATCCAGGGTGGACTATTTCTGCTACAAGGGGGGCCCTTAATCTACAGGGGGGGACCTATTCTTCCTACTGGGGGCCCTAATCTAAGGGGAGGGACTATATTCTGCCTACAGGGGGGCCATAATCTACCAGGGGGGGACTATTCTGCTACAGGGGGGCACTAGTCGAATAGAAGGGTGATATTATGCTACAGGGGGGCCCTAATCTACGGGCGGGATATTCTGCCTAACAGGGGGGCCTAATCTACAGGGGGGACTATTCTTCCTACAGGGGGGCCTTAATCTACACGGGGGGACAATTCCGCCTACAAGGGGAGGGGGGACTATTCTGCCTACAAGGGGGCCCTAATCTAAAGGTGGGGACAATTCTGCCTACAAGGGGGCCCTGGATCTACAGAGGGGACTATTCTGCGCTACAAGGGGGGCTCCTAATCGACAAGGGGGGGGACTATTCTTCATAAAGGGGGCACCTAACTCTACAGGGGGGATATTTGGCATACAGGGGGGCCTTCAGTCTAATTGGGGGGACTATTCTGCCTACAGGGGGGCCCTAATCTACAGAGGGGACGCTATTCTGCCTTACTGGGGGGCACCTCAACCTACAGGGGGGACTATTCTTCACTCAGGGTGGCCTTCCTTAATCTACACGGGGGGACAATTCCGCCTACAGGGGGCCCTAACCTACAGGGAGGGGGGACAATTCTGCCTACAAGGGGGCCCTTATCTACAGGTGGGGACAATTCTGCCTACAAGGGAGCCCTAATCTACAGGGGGGGGACAATTCTGCCTACAAGGGGGCCCTAATATTCAGGGGGGGGGAACGATTATGCCTAACAAGGGGGCCCTAATCTAGAGTGGGCCCTTATTCTACCTTACAGGGGTGGGCCTAGCTACAGGGAACGAGGGCCCCATTGTACCTACATGGGAACCCTAAGCTACCGCTGGGGGCCTGAAGCTGCCTAGTCTCCCATAGCTACCTTGGCTTACAGCTCGGGGCCCGTTGTACCTATATACCGATGAGGGAGCCCCATAATTACCCGGGTGATAATAATTACCATTTGGGCCATTATAAACATGGGGGAGTTTGTACATGGTGAGAGGGGGGAAACTTCAATTAAGGAAAATGACTAAATAACGTGAGGAGAGTCTCAGGTGTTTGTGTTGTAAATTCTAACAGGGACGAGTGGAGGACGGAGCAAGTCGTCTGGAGGTCTGTAACGAATTAGAGAAGAAAAGGGAAGTGAACGGGATCCTCAGACAAGACGTCACCTGTGAGGCCCTAAAGTAAGGTAAACTGTTTGCCAAAGCACCTGTTCTAACTAGGTATCTACACTATAGGGTCACTGTATGGAGGAAATATTGGTTTTGGTGCGTGGTGTTGGTTTATATATCCGTAACAGTTATGGGTATTATTTCAGTATTTTTATGTTGGATAATATGTGGTGATGATGTGTCGGTATTATTAGGTAGCTTGTAATATTGTTGTTGTTTTGTGATATTGGTCTTGGTATACTGGTTTTAGTCAATAACATTATGGTGGTTGCTTGTCAGTATTTATGTAGTGTTTTAGAAGAAGAAGGCGGTTTTTATTTAGGAATTATACTTATTGTTGCTTGGCAATATTGGTCTGGGCCATACTGGCTTTGCCAGTAAATTGTACGTGTGACATGATGGATGTAATTTGCTGGTCCTTGTATAACCCCAGCAAGTACTCAATTCCACAACAAAAGGCCACAATTGCATTTTTTTTCTTGTGACCCAAAAACAATTTTTTTTTTTGGGGTGGCGAATGGTTGTTGGGTGGGAGAGGGGTGTGTCGGGATGGCCGAGGAGGGGTGGAAGCAGGGGGGGGAGGGTTGGGTCAGCCAGGGGGGAGGGGGGAGGCCCAGACGCTCCAGCTGTATGGGGCCCCAAAAGTTCTGATGGCGGCCCTGCATACATAACCTGTATACCCCCATGCCCATCCACATATCCTCTTATTTCCAGGCTAGAGGCGGCCAATAACGGACTAGAGTCTCTACTTAATTGTAGAGTTTTACCCAATCACCTTATGTTTTAGTTTCTTACATAAAACTAACTCCGTGATTAAATTCCACACATTCATGTTGTTATTCAATTCCAACAACTACTTCTTGGTGCACTATTTATTTTGTAAATTAGTGTAATTTGTATTGCTGCATCTGCAGAAATCCAATGTATTAAAAGATCAAAAATAAAAAATCACAGAAAAACAGGACATTGTTTACTTAAAAACACAGAAACAAGGCCATATATACAGCTCAATGATCGGACAATGAAACTTTTTCCCCAGTTAGAGAGGCTGATATAAGCGCCAGTACCATTTATATCCTTTATCTATTTGCAATTGTAATAATAGTAATCACCCCTCTCATAGATAGCAGGTGTGTACATGGTTGTTTATCAGTATTTTTGTATTTGTGCTATCTCCCCTGTATGGTGTTGTGGCTTTGCTGCATGCTGGTGTGAATTGGTACTTACACTGACGAAAGGGTAACCGTGTTTTGAACTTGTGACTTTCAGGCTCCATATCTCAACATCCACTACAGCTTTGAAGTGGAGTCTACATCATTTTATAGACAATCCTCTTGGCGATATTACGCAATTTGACCTGCAACTATTTAGCATATGCTTAGTTCTGCAGATTCTTGCATTGTTACTGTTTTGCTCCTGGTGGTGGAACAATCTTTTTCTTCTTGTATAATGCAAATTACAACCTGTTCTCACATTCCCTAATAGCACAGAGTGTTATTAGGTTGAATCTCAAGCGAAAGGTCACTGGTTTGAAATCAAGGAGCAGCAATGAATTTTTTTTCCAGGAATAGAGAAGCGGCATCATCCAGCTCATCGATAGCGTCTCTGGGCAAGGAAAATTGCCAAACTGCATCATGTGAGGCCCTGACAGCTGGAAGAATATAAAATGAAGTCCGTCCATTCATCCATCCCACAGCCAAGAGGTGACGTCCAGGGGGAATATCAGAACCAACAAGTCGCTCATCACAAGGTCGATCAGTTCTGGTGCGACAAACACGGCAGTGAAGGTGGTCGTATACATGGTTATAGTGAGATCACAGATGTGCATGCAACACGCATTACACAGGTCTGGATTGATGGCCCGAAAAAAGGTGAAGAAGCCGCGACTTCAATCTCAAGAAGCGTTGACTCGAGATTGCAAAAATGTATGATAAATGGAAGATTGGAAACGACTGATTTGGAGCGATGATATGAAAGTCAATAGACCGGGCTATGATGGGGGAAATGGGTTTGGAAGAATCAAGGGGAAAAAAAAGGGGCTAAAAAACTATCAATAGCACTATGGATCGAGTAATTAAAGAAATATTGTCAGGTTCAGTGGCGGAAAGGGAAGCCTGAGGATTGGGCGAAGTTTCACAGACAAGGCATTGGATACTTGACCAGGATCGATGGTGTACCCTCCAATATGAGCTATTTGTGAGTGTCCTACAAGATGAGTTACTTCATACACTCGAGTACTATGGGTATAAAAAAGATGACATATTATTCCAGCTGGACTTCAGCCCTAAGCAGACATCGAGATATGAATATGAAGAAATGGTTCAATGACACTGATATAGAGTTGCTGTATCGGCCTCCTCAGTCCCCAGACCTCAACTCAATCCAACACTTGTGGGTAGAGTTGAAGAAAAAGCCATATTGGTATCCAAGTGATTCGACGAGTATTCACCAACATTGGGAACGTGTAGAAGAGACGTGGGATCAGATTTCGGTGGAGACATGCTTGAATCTGATCCAGAGCCCAGAAGGATTCAGGCAGTAATGAAAGCCAAAGGTGGAAAATTATGAACAAAATAATAAAAATAAAAATTTAGATTTTTAGGAGCAAAACAGTAACAATGCAGTTACATGACAAGAATCTGCAGAACTATGCAAATGCTAAATAGTTGCAAGTCAAAGTTATGTATGAGAGCCAAGATGCTTGTCTATAAAATGTCTCACGGATGGTGATAGAGCCTGAAAGTCAAAAGTTCAAAACATTGTTACCTTTTTGCTTTTCAGTGTGTACAATGTGCAGTTTTTACTAAGTAATTGCCCCCCTAGTGGATGGAAGTGTGATCAATTTTTCATTAGTGAGCTGCACCTGCTGAATTTCTCCCATCTAATAGTGGGACTTATATTGCCTCCTACTGAGAAAAGTTAATTGTCCAGCCATTGAGCTGTATGTAGGGCCTTTTGTCTGGGTTTTTTAATGAATAATATCTCATTTTTCTGTGGGGTTTTCTTCTGTAAATTGCTAGTTCCGAGCTTGTGTATATTGGCCAACACATCAACTAATACCTCATATTTGATATTTTTCAGTATGTCGTTAGCCCTGTAATACTGGGGAGCAGAGGGTGCCAATATTTTGTGTTGGACACTTTAAATGTGTTGGACAACCCGCTCAATCGAAAAGTAAGGGTGTCATCAGTTGGTTGCAAGTCAGCATGTTGAACCATACCTAGCCGTATATGTGGCACCCTATGTAAGCCTTATCTGTATGCAACTGTAATAATAGAAATCACCCCCCTCATGGATAGTAGGCTTGTGAGTTGTTGTTCATGAGTATTTTTTCATTTGTGCAATTTTACCTGTATAGTATTGTGGCTTTTCTACATAGTAGAAAAAGTGATTGTTCTCCAGTCATTGTCTTCAATTTAAAATATAGATAATTTTATTGTCATATATTAAAATTGTGCCATTGCAGCTAAATGCGTTTCGGGTACCGCAGACCCTCTATTCATAGCATGTTAATGCACAGATACAAGCTCTCCTTAAATAGCCATTATAAAAAATCCCATATCCTTTGTGGGATCACATGATCACACAACACATGTGATCCCACAAAGGATTAAGGGTCTGCGGTACCCGAAATGCGTTAGCTGGAATGGCTAATTTTAATATATGACAATAAAATTATCTATTATTTTAAATTGAAGACCATGACTGGAGAACAATCGCTTTTTCTACTATGTAGAAAAGCCACAATACTATACAGGTAAAATTGCACAAATGAAAAAATACTGATGAACAACAACTCCCACGCCTACTATCCATGAGGGGGGTGATTGCTATTATTACAGTTGCATACAGATAAGGCTTACATAGGGTGCCACATATACGGTTAGGTATGGTTCACCATGCTGACTTGTAACAATCGCTTTTTCTACATTGTCAGTATTGCCCTTTTGGATCCAAGGGTTTCTTCTCCACGGTTCCTTGCAAGGATATGTGCCCAATTTTGATTGCTGGGAAACCTTCAGAGAATGTATGGAGACCTGATGAGTGGTAGCAGACATTGTGCTTCTGTTTTCTACATAGTGGTGTGAACGGGTACTTATCCAATGTGCAGTTTTTTTTTCAAGACAGTTGCCCCCCTAGTTGATGGGTGTAGGAGCTACTGCTTACCAGTGAGCTGCACCTTTAAATTTCTCCCATGTATCACTGGGGCTTATATTGCCTCCTACTACATTTCATTGTCCAGCCCTTGAGCTGGAAGTATGGCCTTTTGTTTGTGTTTCTATTAAAATATCACATTATTTTTATCACACAGTGACCTTGTCACACCTCAAAAAGACAAAATAAAAGTACTCAATGTTAGAATAGCTTTTTTTTGGTTACCTCACCATCCAAAAAATGAAAAAGCCACATGTTTCCCAAAATCGTACCAATAAAAACTACATTTTAGCCCCCAAAAAAGTTCATTTAAAAAAAAAAAAAAAAAAAAAGGATTTTACTCTTTCAAAGTAGTGAAACATAATACAGACTAAAATAACATTATTTTGCTATTTATATCCCACAATGAACTCTGAAACCCAAAGAACAATGGCACAATTGCATTTCTTTTTTCCATTCTTTCCCACAAATACAGTAAGTTTCTGGGGGTTTCTCAATACATTATATGATACTATTAAAAAATACAACTCATCCTGCAAACAGTAAGCCCCTGCACAGCTTTGTCAATGGAAACCTAAAAAGTATGGCTCTTGGAAGGTGAGAATTTAAATCATTGAAGAGATTGTGTGAGAAAAAAGTTGGCTAAACTGGGAAAGACGTCTTTTTATGATATCATGGAGGCCAGTGATTGGCTGCAGTGTCCTGTGGATATATGGCCAAATCATCAGCACAGTTAAATGGGTTTTACCACAAAGTAAAATTGATGTGAGAAGCTTGCAAATTAAATAATAAAAATGTTCACCATTCATCATTATTACAAATTCTGTGTATTTTTTGTATTAGCTGCTGCCTTGGTGATTCATGATGTACAGCTCAAATCTAGGGGATACGGTCAGTAATGAGAGCTCCTCAGTCCGCACATGCTCAGACATCACCTCTCCTCCCAGGCAGCTACTGTCAGTCTTTTCCCTGCTTAGTAATCACACACACTCACTGCTGAGCAAGTGTTGATTCCCTGGTGCTGTCATTCCACTCCTGTGTTCTCTACTCCTTAGTAATTAGTCAAACATTGCAAATAAATAAATGGAAAAAGAGACCCCAATTAGGTATGTGCCTTAAAAATTACTTGTTTGGTTATTGCAAGGATTTGAACCTAGGACTAGTGTTGAGCGATTTTTATCGACAAAGTTGAAATCGGCAAGGTTTTTATGGTGATCGAAATTCCGGGATCATGCGAAATTAAGGTTAAAATCTGGCATCATCTATTAAGATCGGCCTTTTTCGGCGCTTCCTGTAATTTTGGCGGCCAGCAAATGAGTTTAAAAGATAGAGCAGGGTGAGATGTGTGTGCGCCGTCATGACTGGGATGTGTTGGGTTGCGATTGGCTGGAAAAATCACATGACCTCGTTTTACATAGAACAGGTTTCCTTTTCAGCCTCAGTGTCTCTCGGTCTCATAGGGATAGGCCCTTTGCGTTCTGCCTGGGGCCCAAACAAGCTCAGCGAAAATTTGGTCTTTTTCTGCACAGAGAAACCTCTACTATTAGCTGTGACCCTCCCACTTTATTAAACTTAGAGATTTGAAGATTTTATGTAGTTAGCTAGAGAATTTTAAAGCAGAATCTACCACTGTAAATTCACGGCGGTGGGAGCGGGGGGGGGGGCCCCCCCGGGCGAACACAGACAAGCTCTATCTATAAAGAACACTGGATAAAGTTCACCAAGTCTTAGTGTAGACATTGAAAGTGGAATATCTTTATTATTAACAGTTTGCTATTGAAATATTTCCTGGATATTGGGCAGCCTGAACTTATATTGGTTTAAACTCATTTCTAGTAACTGCAGGTCTCTTTGTTAGCTGCAAAAACTCCACTTTTATTATCAGTATACATTTCAGATAGGTGTTCATTTTAAATTTTATTACCCATTACACCTGTGACTGTTGATATATCCCCCTTGCAGTTAAATTTTACAAACCCAGCAATCTTGTAGTCAGCACAGGTTGTTTTGTTGCCAAAAATACCGGTGTATTGAAACGAAAACATCACAGTTACGTGTTTTTTTGGGACTTTTGCGACCCAGCATTGTTCATTGACGCAGCATCCACGTAAATCTTAAAACAGAAAATTCTATATTCACCACAGGTGAATTGAAAGGTGCAAAAAATACCTTTATTATACCAAAACATAACAGTTACGTGTTTTTTGACTTTTGCACACCCAGCATTGTCATTGACGCAGATCCAGTAAATCTTAAAACGGCAAATTCTATATTCACCACAGGTGAATTAAAAAGGTGCAAAAAATACCGGTATCATACGAAAACATAATGGGACACATATTGCAAAAATGACTTGTTTTTGCAAGATCTTTAACAAAGCTATCAATCCCCGTAATGAGACACCCCATTTAAAACAAAGAAAAAAAAAGAGAAACAAAGACATGGTGGGATTCCATCCTATTTTAAAAATGTGTTTTCTAGAATTAAATTTCTAAAAAACTTTCATTTACAAAATAGCTGGTAAAAAAATTCCCCTGAATTGTACAAGGGAGGTACAGGAAAACTTGCCAGAAAGAAAGGTTATTCGAGGACATGGAGTATGGGGGCACGGACAGAGAACAAAGTACAGAGACAAATTTTTCCCCCAGAGTTGAGTAAAATGAGAAAAAAATGCCAAGATAAAGGGCACCTGGGGTAACAGGAGCGTTAACCACCAGTATTTCAAGTGAAGCTCAATTGGTCCCACTCATACGGAGGGGCAAGCGCTACCCAGGTTTGACTGTTTACTGAGGAAGGCAGGAGTTTTCACACTTCCGCTTCCGCACTCTGCTTCAGCACGGGCAGTTTTTTGTTTCTGCGTCATCAGGGCATTTTAACCTGCGTGTTAATAGATGGGCGGACGCCAGCCTGGGCTTTCACCGCACCACTGTAACTCCGGCCCTGGGTCATGCTGGGCACAGGACAGTTTAGTTAATGTCCAGTTCAAAATAAAAAAGGTGGTTGAAAGACTCCTTTTTCCGGCACTTTGTAATCTGGGGGTCAGACGGTTTAATGGTCATACTGTGGGCCAGGACAGGGGGCAGTATATGTCCAGTTCAACTAAAATGGTGGTTGAAAGATCCTTTTTTTTGGCACTTTTTATCTGGGGTCAGACAGGTTTGGGTCATTCTGGGCCAGGACAAGGTATAGTTAAGTGTCCAGTTAAACTAAAATGGTGGTTAAAGACCCTCCCCTTTTTATCTGTGGCACTTTTTTAATCTGGGGTCCAAATTGGCCCGTTTTTGGTGGGGTCATGCTGCGGTTCAGGCTGGGACAGGTATTCAATGTCAGTTCAAGTAAAATGATGGTTCAAATCATACTGCCTTCTGGCACTTTTTAATTTGTGGGTGATGCAGGGTTTTAAAGGGGCATGCTGTGGTACAAGACAGGGATAGTGAATGGGTCTGTGACTTTTTTTCTGTGCTTTTATAACCTAAGTGTGTTGCCTAAGATGTAGAGTATCCATTTGACTGTTGTGGATGTTAATTTCAGCTTCTCCACCCCGGGTTTGGGTGTAAAATGAAGGTGTTTTTTGCTCTCCCATAGACTTTAATGGTAATCGCTCATAGTCGATGCTCACTATCGAAAAACCTTATCGATAGCGGCCGACTATCGACTATCGCTCAATCTCGATAGCCAACGCAATCACTCAACACTACCTAGGACCCCTGTGCTGAAAGGCAGACGTGCTAACCACTTAGCTACATTGTAACTACTCACAAATCGTTACATAAACAGACCTTTGTTTGACTAGAGTGAACACTGTGTGGGGAAGCGCATGATGATTTCAAGCCTGCTGGGTCACATGATATTCAATTCAAACAAATCATACACACCATCTTTTGAAAACACTGAAAGCTGAAGGAGGACAAACCAGGCATGAAATGCCTTCGTGGTAAAACCCTTCAATTGTGATGTCTAGTCAAATGGGTCAGAGCATCTCCAAAAAGTCAGGGCTTGCTGGGTGTTCCTGGGATGTAGTAGTTTCTACCTATCAAAACTGCTGAAGGTAAGAACATCAGGTGAATCAGCAACAGGGTCATAGACTCTCAAAGCTCAATGATGCATGTGTGGAGCTAGAGGGTAGCAAATCTGGCCAATGCCACAGTAGAGCTACAGTAGTACAAATTACTGTAAACCTGCTGGCTATGAGAGAGTGGTGCAAGACATTACAGCACATCACAGCTTCACATATATGGAGCTATTTAGCCATAGATTGACTAAAGTGCCATGGGACCCTGCAAATTATCTGTTTCTAACATTAAAGGGGTTTTGCCACGATGTAATGTTGACGTGGGATCCTCCAAAATGGGTATTTAATCACTTTTCTAAATATATGTGATTACAAAAAGTGAAGACTCTGAGAGCTACAGCATCTCTCAATCCCCCTTAGTTACCTGAAAGCTTCCACTAGACACGACCAAGGAGCTGACAGGCCACGCTTGCATGAAACACTTCTTATCTGATGACAGGGAAAATTAATAAGCTTCAAGGGGTTGGGGAGAAAGTGCAGTGTATAAGCCTGTGTCTTGCTGTATAGAGAATCAACTGTTGTAAAGTTATTATTTGACTTAAGTTTTGAGAGGCTCCCTTATTCCTCACTCCTTGCTCACCCCTCCCTCTCTCCCCTGCAGCATTCATGACTCAGCATGATTTGTTTATATTCTACTCTGTGCTGATAAGGAGGTAAGTAACTCACGTCCTGGCAAATCCCCTTTAAGGTACCAACTACTTCAGGACACCTTCAGAGGTTTTGTGGAGTCCATGCCTTACTAGGCCACAGCTATTTTGGTGGTACAAAGTTGTGATTTTAAAGCTATGGATGATCATGTAGTCTTTATATAATAGTACACAAGCAGCACTGGGTTCCCAGTGTTTTATTTCATGTCATATCCTTCTCTAACAACACTATTTCCACTGAGTCTTATCATTGAATCAACTTTCTCTGGTCGGACAGAGACTGTATCGTCATACTTCTAAGCACCAGGAAAGACATTGCCTACTTTTATTGCACTTATGATTTGTGTAGAAAGTCTCCTGTTTGCCTTCTAGCATGTTTTTGCACCATCTTGACCCCACTCCACAGGTTGTAATATCCTTACAATGAAGTTACTAGGATAGGATTATTTTAGACGCATATTATTGTGCCGAAATGGACATTAAGACGTATGATGTAAGTTATAAGCTAGTGATTCTCTAACCAGTAGGATGGAAGCCTGGTCAGACATCTTACCACCCTACTTGACCATAACTAATCTTACTCTGCCAGGTAGATGTAGTATATAGTCCGTACCAGGTTCCATCCTACAGGTCAATCAGTTTGGTCTAGTTTTGGACATTAAGACGTATGATGTAAGTTATAAGCTAGTGATTCTCTAACCAATAGGATGGAAACTTGGTCAGACATCGTACCACCTTACTTGAGCATAACTAATCTTACTCTGCCAGGTAGATGTAGTATAGAGTCCGCACCAGGTTCCATCCTGCAGGTCAATCAGTTTGGTCTAGTTTATTGACTAAAAGTGCAGCTACTGATTAGGAGGCCTGAAGAACCACACAAACTCTCTAAGGACATATAAGATTACCTCGTTCATAGTGACCTGTTCTAACTGCAAATTCACAAATCTTACTTTCAGAAATTGTCATGACACTAAACACAGTTGAAAGGTTTGCCCAGATTTGTGGACAGTGACGCTCTCAGGACCTCTTGGAAGACAAGTCTTGGTAGTGTTTAAATTGAAGGTCCATTCGATGGTCAGCAAAGGTTGAATATATGTATAATTATAGAGTCCAGAAAAGTGATGAATTATTAGCAACATCCTTAGTTTTCTTTAGAATGCCAGAGCTCTCATTGCCTGTTAAGTAATGAAAGTAAATTAGTCAATACACCAAGCGAAAAAATTGACTTTTGATACAAATACTAAACATACCAAAGTCACTGAGAACAGTGGTTATGAAGTATATAAGCCGGCGGGCATAACTATAGCCATAGCAGCCATAGCAACTCAATGAATGTTCTCCGGTTCCATCATAAAACAATATTTTTATTTCATTCCTTTAAAAATGCATATCTGTGCATATCACCAAGAAACCGCCAATGTGTTTCGTTTTGTTTCACCCTTAATCATGGAATATAGTTCTCATACATGCTCACCTATATATATATGCAAAAAACTAAGTCACATGTTATGTTGTCCAATCACATGATGCAGATACAACCAAATTTAAAAACAAAAACTGAAATGCTAGTCACATAAACATTCTATTAATAATGGTACAATAAATCATTACTGTAATTGAGGCCATTTGGCATTCTAGAATTCAACCTAAAAATCCAATGTGCTTCTCGATTATATAAAAATTTCCTAACATCACCTCCCCTACATTTGGGCTTAACATGTTCAATACCGAAAAAAAGGAAACCAGAGACATCCCCCTGGTGGACTGTGGAAAAATATACTTGGGGATAACATGGTTGCAAGTGACTTACCCCGTCTTGACACAAAACGTACACCGTTGTTCAATATATGCGCAGATACCTCATCCTGGAATTAAACTGGTAAATTTTTTGGGATAATGCTTGTAATCTGTTTGAATTGTCTGCTGAAAGTGGTCACAAAAGTTAGCGGATACGAACAATTGCTAGTATCCATATTGTTTTTCTTTCCGTTTAAACACTCCCTTCTATTCCTATTCATAGCTATCCTTTTTCTCTCTCAATGTGCCAGTTTTTATAACCTCTTTTTTTCAAGCGGGCTTCAATAAGAGTTGAAGCCTTTGATAATTTTCAGTATTTAGTGGAGAAAGATTTAAAAGAATTGAAGGACAAGTGTCAAACACAATATAGAGCTCATAATTTAACAAAAGAGCAGAATATGGCTTTAACCAATTTAGTGAAAGAAAAAAATGTGTTCATCAAGATGGCAGATAAAGGTGGAAAAGTGGTGGTGATGGACAAGGACAGGTATAGCGAATCAGCTTTAGATATTTTAAATGATCAAACAATTTATTTGAGACTAAAAGGTGATCCCACTCAGCAGTATAAGGAAATTTTATCCAATTTATTGATGAAAGGGAGTTTACCGGGGTTTTTTTAAAAAGGGAAAAGCAATATAGAAATTTGATAAAATTAAAAAATCCCACTATACCGTTTTTTCAGGGACCCCTAAAGTCCAAAAAACCCACCACTTTTTCCCCCTTCAGCCCCTTTAATTTTTCGGGTATCGGGCCCTTGTATAAAGGGGATGTTTTCCCGGGGTCATAAATTTTTTAAAAAAACCTTTTTGAAAAACAAGTACCCCGCTAAAACAAAGAAGAACTCAGGTTTTTGGGAGAATTTTTTAATAACTTCTTTTGGGGGTTAAAAAGCTTTTCAGGGAAATTACATGGATGTTGTGCCCGTACTCCATCCATCCCCATGAGTCAGCAAAAACAGCATAGCTTTTTAATTATTACAATTCCAGCCTTTTTCCCAGAAGATCTGTTTTGAATTTTTTTTGGGAAATTGTGAAATTTTTTTAACACAAAATTTTCCTTTTTTTTTGATGGAACTTTTTATTTCAAAAAAGGGAGCCCCAAGGGTGCGAAGTTTTCCCTTTCCCCTCGCCAACCTTTTAAAATTGGTTTGGGTGGGAGGGGGAAGTTTTATCTTCTTCATAAAAACCCCAAATTTTTCAATAATATTCAATATTAATGGACGCTTTATAGATGATATCTTTCTTTTTTGGGAAAAGGCGGGAGGATATGGGGGGAACAGTTTGTGACATACATCAATAAAAAATTTTTTAAAAAATTTAAGATTTACCTTTTCTAGAAAACAAAAAGTAACATCCAATTTTTAGATATAGATTTTTTTGGGTTTGGGGAAAAAGTAGTTCACACCCCCTTTTAACCAAAAAGGGAAACAGCTGGGAAAACAGTTTTACATGAAACAGAAACCACCCCTCACACAAAATACTTTTAAATTTCCCCGGTGGGAAAATTTCCCTTCAAAAAGGGGGGGGATTTGCTCTAGTTCTGATCTTTTTCCCCAACAGAGTTTGGCTTATTGAAGCCCCGCTTGAAAAAAGGGGTTTTAAAAAAAACTGGCACATTGGGGAGAGGAAAAAAGGGGAATTAGCAAAGAATAGGAAAAAGGGAGTGTTTTAAACGGAAAGAAAAAAAAATATGGATACTACCCAATTTTTTTCGAACCCCAACTTTTGTGCCCAAACTTTAAAGAAAGCAATTCAAACAGATTACAACATTACCCCAAAAAATTTCCCAGTTTTTTTTCCCGGAGGGAGGTATCTCCCCCCCATATATTGAACAAGGGGGGTTTTAGTTTTTTTTTCAAGCCGGGGTAATTCATTTTGCAACCATTTTTTCCCCAAGTATTTTTTCCCGTCCCCCAAGGGGGAGTCTCGGGTTTTTCCTTTTTTTCGGTATTGAACATTTTAAAGCCCAAATGTAGGGGAGGTGATAAAAAGGAAATTTTTATAAAAAAGAGAAGCACATTGGATTTTAGTTGAATTCTAGAATCCCAAAAAGGGCCTAAATTTAACGGGTAATAATTTATTGTACCATTAAAAATAAAATGTTTATGTGATTTTCATTTCTTTTTTTTTTTTAAAAAATTTGGTTGTATTTTGCATCATGTTTTGGGAACAACAAAACATTTTAATTAGGTTTTTTTCCCAATTAATTAAATATTTGGGAGCTTGAAATGAAACTAAAATCCTGAAAAAGGGTGAAACAAACCCGAAACCTTTGGGGGTTTTTTCTGATATGCAACAGATAGGGCTTTTTTAAAAGGGAAATTTAAAAAAAAATATTTTTTTTATGGGGGGAAACCGGGGGGAAATCATTTTTTTTGCTTAATTCAAACCCATTGGACCCATGGGCTATCCCCGGGACCACAAAACTGGTTTGCACCCCAGGATTTAATTGCTCAAGGAGCAGGCAGAAGTTATGGAAACCTTTTTGGGATTGGAGAGTCTGGATTTTCTTTTTAACAAGCCATAAAAAATGGCAAAGGGGCCCAAGGTTTGGGGGGGGCCCCAAATCGGGTTAACAAAAAAAAAGGGCTACTTTTTGGGAAGGGGGGGAAAAAAAATTTGGGTTTTTTTGTGCTCCCCGCTCTTCTTTTATGGGTTTCCCCTTGATATATGGGTGTATAATTTTTCCCTTTTAAAATTATTGCAATTAAAGCTGTTTTTAGTTTATTGCATTAGGTGGTGGGGCCCCACCCTCATTTTGCTGGGGGCCCCCCAGGGAACTATAGTTACGTCCCTGATATAAGCCATTGCTTTTAAACCCAACAAATGGGTGGTTTTGGGATCCCCACCACTATAAAGAGCATAGCGGGGGGCGGTATTTTTTCCAATTTTTTTATAGCAAAAAATCATCATCAAATATTAGGGGGTAGTAAACCAACAAAATTTCTAAAATTTTTTTTTCACCCCATTTTTTTCCCCCCAAAATTACATTTTTTTATGTAGCTGTTCCCCCTCCCTTTTCTTTTGAATTTTTTTATTTGAGGGTCTCCCTAGAAAAGCATTTTTGAAAAATTGCACCATTTTGGGAAGTAAACCCTTTGGGAAATCTGCAAAGTGGAATGGACTAAAAAACAAAAAATACCAGCATCAGAAAAGTGTTTTTTAGGTTTTGGTTTGTTGTGTTTCATAACCAAGGTTTTTTTGTTTGGGGCGCCTAAAAATTCTTACCCTAGTTTCACCTTTAAAAAATTTTTTAAAATTTAAAAAAAAAAAAACTTTGGGGGAAAAGTCCCAAAATAGGGGTGTCAAACTCAAACACATGGTAGGTCAAAACTAAAACCTTGGTTAAAAATTGCCAACCCTTTATATGTATTTAAAAAAATGTCCCGCAATTTATGAAGTTTTTTTTCCCCCCTCATCGATGTAAAGATGGCCCCTTTTCGTAAAATGAACAAACTTAAGTTTTGCTTAAACCAGACTGAGGGCTGATAGACACCATGCAGTTGTAAGTGCTTTGTGGGACGGCAAAGGTGTCCCGGGTGGGTCATCCCCCTTCTGGGATAATGCGGCATGATATAAAAACCCCGTCTTTTCCCCCAAAATGTTTTCTCCCTCACTGCCTTATGTTTGGTATGCTCTTTGGGCCCGAGAAAAAAGCCCCGTACCCAATGTTTCCTGTGGTCCCCTTTCCCCAAAGTTCTTATCTGCCCGCACTGTGGGGGCGTCTCCGTTTTGGGTACCCTGCGGGTGGAGAGATCCCGGGGGTGAGGGAAAAATTGGGGAAGGGGTTTAAATGTTTTAAAACCCCCAAACCCGTTTCTCTCTGTTTAGCTCCCCCTATTTATCAGTTCTGTCTAAGTTGTTTCCTGCCCAAAATTTGGGCCCCCCTTTTTTTTCTATGCAGGAAAGGGGGGGCCCGAGGGGAGAGCATTTTTTTAAAAGTTTCTCCTGGCCCCTTTTCCCCTCCCTCAACCCTTTCACTGCCTGCCCTTACTCATGGAAACCCAAAATTTTAAATTTCACTTGGGGGGGCCAGATTTTAAACCCCTGGATCTGAGTTTTACACCCTTTTGGGCTAACAAATAAATGCAGAGGGATTTCTTTAAAATGGTGTTTCCCCCCTATCTGGTTTTATATAGCCTTGGTATGGGATTGTATCAGATCTTAAATTTTAATTTTTGGGTTCCTTCCCTTAGTGAAATCTTGAAAAGAAAAAAAAAATTGCTCATTTTCAGTTGTGAATTGGGTTTTGGGTTAAAGGGGGGACCCTTTGGGGTGGATTGGTTGCCCCAAACACAATTTAAGGGGGGGTTTTTTAAAAGATGTCCTTCATTTCAAAACTTTTCTTACCTTCTCCAGTAAGGGATCATGTCCATCCTTGAATTTTTGTAATTGTTCTATGTACAAGACGGCATCATGAACAGTGAGGAAGAAAATTCGGTTTTTAGTGTCGTCAAAAGGGAAAGGGGCAGACCTCCAGTTTCTTAAACACGTTATCTGGGTAAAGGAAAGAATTTTATTTCTTCAGGGATATTTCCTTGTTCAGGATCCTCAAAATTTTTGACCAGGGGTGGAAAAGAGGTATAAAAAATGTCTCTTTACTTGGATTAAACCCCTTTTCTCCTGCATTGCCAATAACCAATTTATTTAAAAAGGGGAAAAATCAAACGCGGCCCCCCACTGTTGGGGAAAATAAAAATCCCAACATGCTCAGTATTATAGATTTATAAATCATTGGGTGGGGAGTTGTAGTTCCCCCAAAACTGAAGGGCCCCAGTTTGAGGATGCCCGATTTAAAAAAAACATGTTGTTTTTAAAGGGGTTTTTCCACAAAGTGAGTTCCCTTTTTCCTCTTATCTGTCAGGAGAGAAAAATTTAAAAAAAGCATTTTAAAATTTAGGGGAGAGAGAGCGGAAGCAGGGGGGGGTCTCAAAGTTTTTTCCAAAAAATTACATTACAACCCCGTGGATTTTTTCTATACAAGCAACAGGGCCCCATACAATGCACTTTTCTCCCCACACCTTCCAAGCCCTTCATGTTCCCTTTTTATCAGGAAAAAAAAGCAAAAAACCAACGCGGGGCCCAAACAGGGGGGGGGAAACTTGTCGTTTTTCCCGGGGGTTTCTAATGTAAATGTCGGGAAAAATAATGGGGGCTGAGCAATGTTGTAGCTCTCAGAGGCTTCACTTTTTGTAATCACAAAATTTTTAAAAATGTTTAAAAATACCCATTTTGGGGGACCCCAATCACTTTACTTTGGGGAAAACCCCTTTAAAAAACCCACCCCTGGGGGGAACTAATATATTTATAGATTTTGGGGGGGGGCTCAGTAGATGAGCAGGGAGTGGGCTCAGTAGTTTACTACAGCTGACTAGATAACTTTACCCGGCTGTGTAATCCTTAATACCCTGGCAATAATTTCCCCTCACAATTAAAGCTTTATGGAGCCCACTCTGTCACCTGATTGTTCCTCTGTGATGCAATCACGGGGTGCTGATTAGTTGGGATTGAAGTCAGGGCCTTAGGCCAACATGTCAGAAAAGAGGCGCCCCCACGCCAGTTTTAAGGTGCATTAAATGAGAGTATAGTGCACCTGAATGAATAAACCCCGGGCTTTGTATACCCTGCATAGTAAAATTGGCTCCTAATTGGTCATACCGTAGCATAATTTAGGCGCACAGCATATTTGATGTGCCTACTTTAAGCACATTCAAATGTGTCATGCCTGGCATATAATGCACCTAGTTTTGGTGAACTACAGTTCATTTACAGTGGTGAAAAAGAGTGACCAGGAGATGATCGTTACAAGAAAGTGAATGGGGCCACATTTGTAAGATTTTGAGTACAACCCCTTCCCAGCAAGGAATTAAGATAAAAAGTGGTTGGGTCTTTCAGCATGACATGACCAACACACAACCAGGGCAATAAAGTGGGTTTCAAAACATTCAAAGGTTTTTGGAGTGGCCGCCCGTCTCCCGACTCAAACCCCCTAGAAAACCCCTTTTGGGGGGGAGTTGAAAGTCCGGTTGCCCCGCGACAGCCCCAAAACATCCCTCTTAGAGGAGATCACATGGGGAAGGGCCCCAAAAATAGCAGCAACATGTGTGCCCCAAACCTTTTTGGGGGAAATTACAGAAAAGTTTTCCCTCTGTCTTTCCAAAAAGGTATATAAAAAAGTATTTTGAGGGAAATTTGTTATTGACCAAATGTTATTTTTTCCCCCATAATTTAAATAAATTTTTTTTCCAAAATTGACAATGTTTATTTTGGGATTGGTTTTTCTCACTTTTCTCTCACATTTTGAGGTCGACCTATGATGTCAATTACAGGCCTCTCATCTTTTTAAATGGGAGAACTTGCACAATTGGTGGCTGACTAAATACTTTTTTCCTCACTGTATATAGAGGATAGGGGGTCAACAGTTGGCACAAAATACACCCAAAAAATGGCGTAGCTCTAATGGAACATATCATGATCTAAATACTCTTATTATACCCTGTCAGAGGCCCAGTGTAATAGTCGATCAGTAAGATGGCAATATACTGCAATACTAGAGTATTGCAGTATATTGTGTAAATGATCAATTGATCAAGGAGCATAGGGGGACAAAAAGTTTTAGATGTATTAGAAATAACCCTTTTCCTATTTCCCTTATACAAAATTAATAATTGTTACTGTTGCTCTCTTAAAAGTCTAAAATATCTGATTATTTATTCTGTGTGGGAAAAGCTGTAGAAATAAATATCCCAGTGGCTGAAGTTTTGTATTTTGGTTGCTTTGCCTTTTACCCCAAATAAGTTCCAATAAGGAAATTATACAATTGCTACCAATTTTTCAGACAGACAACAGCGAGTTTCTGATTTGCTTATTGTGAAGGAATCCCTTTTAACAATTTTAAATTTACCCAAAAGAAAAATTTATTTTTAAGGTGCATTTGTATTTACCGTCACAAGCAGCAATGTATGGCTCCACATCGATCCTCCTAAATTCTTTAAATATCTGTGGAAAGAAAAATTTGTAGATTTTAGGGGCCCCTGTTCTGCTCATTGAATCAGGGGGAGAAAAAACACATTTTTGGGGAATTTACCAGCTTCAGAACTTTCACCGCCACCACATCAAGGAAAGTTATCTGACTAAAATCAAAAATAATGCTGTGGATGGACACTTTCGGGACAGAAACTTTTACAGGCAGCTCCGCATTCCAGTCTACTTGAATCTCAACATCCTTTGATTGAATGCCATCATCCTCAGGTCCGATAGGATCCTCGGGGTCATCTTCTGCTTCATATCCTGCGTTGTCTATACCCATTGGACTGATAATACCATTCTGAAAAAGACAGGCAGTGCTGTATTTGTGTTTTTTAAAACTACGTATATATCCATCAACAATTAGACATGTATGGGGGCATCCCAGGAATGGGCATTCTGGCCATTTGCCAGCACCAAAAATTGGGCCTATTCCTTTTTTTTAAATCTTTTTATTTTGTTTTGCAATATAAAAATATTTTTTGTCATAAGGAAAATAAAGAATAAACAAAAGATAACCCAAAAATTTTTAAAAAAAGTCCCTTGAAAAAAAATTTTACCCGCCCAAAACAATACCTTTGGAGAAAGCAGAAGGACTAAATAATAAGAGAAGAAAACTGAAATCAAGTGAAATAAAAATGAAATAAATGTCCTTTTTAAAAGAGCAGTTTTCCTTTAGATACAACTTGCTTACTTGTGTACACTTGCACCGATCAGCCATAACATGGAAGCCTTTACTCTTGTGTGGATCTTTCCTGCTTGACCCTCATGTGTTGGGTCCCAAAAAAATTGAAAATGTCCTTGGGATTTGGGAAACCAAGCAGATCCTTTAAGTCCTGTAAGTTGCGAGGTGTGGCCTCCAAGGGTTGGACTTGTTTTTCTAGCACATCCCACTGTTGCTTTAAGGGTTGCTCCCACGAAGCCACTTCCTTATTACAGGGCAATTCAAAGCTAGGTAAAGCCCACCATGTTACAGAATTATGAGGTAAAGGCTTGCGGCCGTCCTCCCATTGATTTCTATGGGAGTTCTGAATATAGCTGAGCATACCCACTATATTCGGAACTCCCATAAACGTTAATGGGGAGGAAGGCCACAAGCACCACCTTCCTCATTCTGTTGCATAGTTGTCTCGTAGCTAGCTATGAGCCGATCTATAACAAGGAAGTGGCTTTGTAGGAACACCCCTGTAAGTCGATTAAGATCTGAGGAATTTGGAAGCCATGTCCTCCCCATTGATTTCTATGGGAGTTCTGAATATAGCCGAGTATACCCACTATATTTGGAACTCCCATAAAAGTTAATGGAAAGGATGGCCACCAGCACCACCCTCCTCATTCTGTTGTATGGTTGTCTCGTAGCTAGCTATGAGCCGACCTATAACAGGGAAGTGGCTTTGTAGGAACACCCCTTTAAGTGGATTAAGGTCTGAGGAATTTGGAAGCCAAGTCAACACCTTCAACTCTTTGTCATGTTCCTCATTTTTGCAGTGTGCCAAGGGCATAAATCTGCTGTAAGCGGTCATTGCCATTAGGGTACCCTACTACCATGAAAGGGTTTACTTGGTCTGTATAATGTTTAGGTAGGTGGTACATGTCATAGTCACATCCACAGTAACATTCACAGGTCTAAAGTTGCACCAGCCCATCTGCATAATAAAACAGGATTCAACTGACCAGGCTGCCCTCTTCCAATGCTAGTCTAGTTCTGATGTTCACCTGACCACTGTAGACACTTTTGGTCAGAAGTCCCCATGAGCACTCTGTCTGGTGTGTGGCGCAAAGGCCCTATACACAGCAAGCTGCAATTTCCTATGTTCTCTTTGGACCACTTTTTGTAGTTACTAACCACTGCATACTGGTAACACCTTGTAAGACCTGTTTGTTTTCGACATGCTCTGACCGAGTCACAATTTGGGTAAGAAAACTTACCTTTGTAGTTTGCAGCTTTACTTTCTTTATAAGTTTATGGATTTTTCTCAGGGCTTTTGTTCTTTTTGTAAAAACCTTGACAGAATCGAATCCAACCTTTGAAGAAAGAAATATTTGGTAGTACATATAATCTATGATCTTCCAAGTAGCTGTAACTGCTCGCTGTGCCAGATATTAAAGGTGACAGTCCGAAAATTTGCTACATGCCATTTTTAGGGCATTAAATTAGTGAAAAGTGCCCTGAAAAACCGATACTTTTAAAAACTGCATCGGGATGCATAATGCCAAAAAAGGCGCATCGCATCAAAAAAGGCGCATTGCGCAACTAGCATATCATTGGAAGGATAGTAATGGCCTACGCGGTGATTGCCTGAGGGAAAGCGCATAACATAGTAATGCCCCTCAATAGGCGCATTGCCCCGGGGGCCACGCGCACATATTTGGCCCCAATACAAAGTTTTTTGTCCCCGGTAAAATCCCTATTTTTGGTGTACACATTCCTTTTAAAAACAAAATTTGGCCAAAATGGTTTTGGCGCAAAATAGAACCGGAAACGGCTTGGCTGTTGGGAAATGTCTCCTAAATTTTTTAAATACAAGATGCTTATTTTTTCTACTGATAAAATAGGAAGGGTTTAGCTTTTATTTTAATTTTCTTTTTTAATCTTCTCCGGGGAATTGAACATATGATTGAGTGATCACAGGTAAAATACACTACTCACAAAATATTAGGGATATTTGGTTTTTGGTTGAAAGTTCAGGATGGACATAAAATTTAGTGCATTTTAAATGCACTAAATGAGACCATCTCAAACCGACACCATGTCAAACTGTTCAATGTTTCAGGACTTTTTGCACAACTTGCTGATCTCTAACAAGAAGCTTAATGGCAAAATTCACAACAGATGTTTTATCCCTGAATCACCCAATAAATTTAGGGGAGCAATTTGAATTGGGATGAAAACCGTCCTCCTCATCCTGCTGTTCACGTTTTGACATGATGAGACCAAGACAACACCTTACAATTGATGAACAGTACCTCGATATGGCGAAGCGTCAAGTAGGATGTTCTCAGACGGAAGTGGCCACTGAGCTTAGAGTGTGTCAGAGTGTCATCAGCAGGTTGTATCAGAGATGCAAATAGACTGGAAGAGTCACAGGAAGGCAAAGAAGTGAATGGTTGGCTTCGTCACACATTGATGAGCGCTTCATTGTAAACAATGCCTGCAAGACCGGATGATGGATGCCGCACAACTCCAAGTTATTTAAGGGAGGTGAGAGGCACCAAGTGTCACATCAGACCGTTCGTAACCATTTACATCAGTGTGGACTGCGTGCTAGATGACTGGGCAAGAGTAAACCCGACTTGGTGATGCATAGCGCTCTTTCCCTTTACGTTTTCAGCATCGTTTTGGGGGCCATCATTTCTGCTAAGAGTGAATTGACGTTCATTACTGAACAGCCCTGAGCACCAATGGTCCTTCATCCAGCATAGATGCTCTCTGGCCCATGCAAGACGATGGTCTGTGTCTGTTGGAGTGGTCAGGTACCCTTGCTGGTTTACTACCATGCAGACCACGCTGATGTAAATGGTTACGAATGGTCTGATGTGACACTTGGTCGCCCGTCACCTCCCTTAAACGTGCCTGAAGTTGTGCGGCATCCATCATTCGGCTCCACAGGGCATTGTTTACAATGAATCTGTCATCAGTGTGTGATGAAGCCAAAGGAAGTCCACTTCTTTGCCTTTCTGTGACTCTTCCAGTGTCTCTGTATCTCTGATACAACCTGCTGATGATACTCTGTGACACTCTAAGCTCAGTGGTCACTTCCGTCTGAGAACATCCTGTTTGAAGCCTTGCAATGATGAGGTATTCTTAATAAATTGTAAGGTGTTGGTCTTTGTTCATGATGTCACAGTGTGGAACAGCAGCATGAGGAGGAAATTTTTTTTTTTTAAATCTAAATTTTAAAATTTTAAATTTCTTTTAAATTTATTGTGCGATTCGGGGAATCAAAACATGTTGTAAATTTTTAACCAATTTAACTTTGTTAGAAAACAGAAAGGGTTGTGCAAAAAGTACTAAAAACACTGAACATTTTGGACATTTTGTATCAAAAGGAAGGTTGGTTCATTTAATGCTTTTTAAAAAAATTTAAAAATTTTTTTATGTTCTTCCTAAAAACCCAAAAAAAAACCCAAAATTACCCCGAACTTTTTGTGAGTAGTGTATACTGCAGTACTATGTATTTCACTGTACTGTGTTTTTACTGCTGTCCAATTTAGTTTGGGGACCCCCTTTTTCAGGTCCCCTTTTTTAAGCAGTTGAAAAATAATTAGGGGAAAAATCCATCCTGAGGGTTTCCTTTTTTTAAGCTTTTCCCAGAGTGGAGGATTGGCGGGTTTTAACATTTACACAAGAACCCGGTTAAATTTTTAATAAAAAACCATACTTTTTTAGGTTAAAGGGGTTTTGCCATGAAATAAAATTGACGTGGGAAGTTTTGCAAATGAAAAAAACAAAAAATTTTCCCCCCTTTTCTTTTTTTATTAAAAATTTTTGGAAATGTTTTTTTTTTTAGTGCTTTTTTAGTGATCCATTTTTTTAAGTCATCCCCCAGGGGTTAGGGGACCAGGGATGAGATTTCCTCAGCCCGGTCGCACATGTCAGACATACCTTGCTCCCGGGGAAAAAAAACTAAGTGTTAAAACCCCCAGGTGCTTTAAACTCTACCCCCGTCCTCTGTACCCCCTTAAAAAAAATTAGCCCAAAACAGTGCAAAAAAAATAAAAAAAAACCCTCTTTTTGAGGGGGATGCCATTAAAAAAAGATGAAAAAAAATCCACAGGTTTGGTTCCTGCGGGGTTTGGAACCTGGGAAACCCTTGTGCCGGGAGGCAAAAACTTTCCCTTCCTGTTTACTCACAATGCTTTACAAAAACGGGACTTTTATTTAAATACGAGGGGGGGGCCCTTGGTGATTTAATTGCTGGTTCACTTGATATGTAATTAAAACCCAAAACCCAACACGCCCCCTTTTCCCTGAGCAACCAGAGTTTGAAAAGCTGGATGCAGGAGGTATGAAATGGATCGGGGCCCAAAAAAAACCCCCTTTTTTAAAAATTTTAAAAATATTTTAAACCCTGTGGTGGTGCTGCAGGGTTTTTAAAACAATTATGCTGGTTTCCCCTTTGCAGACCCATAGTTTAAATCCCCGGAAGTTCAAATGGCGGACAAAAATTTCTAAAAAAGGAAAACTTTTTATAAAAACGATTTTGGCCCCTTTGGGGAGCAAAGACTCAACAGTCATCACTTTACTCACAATTCTTTTAATACCGCTCTTCAGTCCTTCGATATTGCCATAAAAAATCCCCTTTAGAAAAACCGCCCCAATTTCTCATCCATTTGGGTCAACAAGCTGGAAAATACGGGGGTTTTTAAAAGTTTTGGGAAATTTTTTGGGTTTGAAAAATTTAGTATTTGGGGAGGGAGGGGAATCCCGGGGGGAGGGGGAAAAACTTACTTTTTTGTTAGTTTTTCCATTTTTGGGTAAATATCGGTGTTTTCAACATTCCCAAAGGGAACAGCAGGCGGGTTTAAGAACAAAAAAAAGGGTTTCCCAAAATTATATTGCCCAATTTTGGTGGGAAAAAATTTTTTTAAATTTTAGTTTTTTCTCCAATTGTGTAAAGGGTTTTTGAAAAAAAAATCAAGTGACATCCTTTTGGTTAGGGCCCCAGGATATGGGCAAATTTCCGTAGGGGCTAAAACTTCTATGTTTTTTAAATTGGGGGAGAAAAAGGCACGTCTGCTCCTTATAAAAAAAAAAAAAATCACAAATTCTGTGATAAGTTTAATTATATAAAACACATTTTTTCTGTCACAGAGCTCCATATTCTCAGATTTACTTCATACAGCCATAAAGTTAATTGATAAAGTTCTGTCTGCCCATACCTGTCACTAGGAGAAACAAAAGCTTTTGGATATATCTGAAAGGCAGTAAAGGGCCCCCCCTAGTGGCCCGTTACAAAAAAGAAAAAAAGATTTTAAATTTCCCTTTTTTATTTACTTGACGGTTTACAGTGCCCCTCTCCGCTTTAATGTTCCCAACATAGTGGGCTCCTCGCTGTGTAAAGGGTTTATTAAACCCTTTGTTTTCAATTTATTTGTAAGCCCTAGGTAATAAAAAAGGTAAAATTCTTCAAAATTTTTTTTTTAAAATCTGCTATTTTTAAAAATGGACGGGGTTGGGACCACACTTCAGAAACCAAAACACCACCCGGCCCAAAAACCCCCAAAATTTCCGGGCCCAAAGGATAATTGCTGCGATGCATGTAACTACCCAGATGAGCTGTAAAATATGACACAATAATGCATTATCTAATACTGCAGGTGCAAACGATTTGTCTTACAGGAAGCCATAAAAGGGGGGCCCTTCACAAAAAAGGGAGGTTATGGGTTTAGTGCCCTACGCTGAGGGTTTCGGGGCCACTGGGGATGCCCACCAATTCAAAAATTTGGTAGGCCCCCCAATGCCCTGGAAAAAAAAAAATCGGTGCTATTTTTTGACCCCAATATCGTTTTTTGATCGTTTTTTTAGGTGAAAATTTACACTCGAAGAAGTGCCCCTTTAAGGGCATGAACCTACCGTCTGTTTTCGCACCCTTATTTAAATAAACAAAAGGGTTAAAAAAGTTTGAAAACTTATTTAGTTTGAGAAAAAAGCCCGGTTTTTCCCGGGGGGGACAGTTTAAAAATTTTAATATAAGTTTTTAAAAATTTTGGTCCCCCCCAAAAATGTACGGGGAATTTTTTTTTTTATGTAAAACCCCCTCAAAAACGGGTGGGTTTAGTCTATATGGGATGAAAACCTTTTCCCAAAGGTTTTTTATTGGACTCGGACTGGTCGCAGGTTCATTTTCCCAAAACAAGACAAGGGAATCTAAGCCCCACGGGTAAAAGAAACAAACCCCAGGGGTTAAAAACAACTCGGGGGGGCCCATTTTTGGGGAATGGCCCGGGGGCCAGACCCCTTGACCTTAAACCCAATTGAGATCTTGGGGGACATTTGAAAAGGGGCCTTTCCCACCCAACGTTCCCCATCCAACCTGGGGAAAACGGGAGGGATCTGAAAGGGAAAGAAGGGGGCAGGGGGATCCCCAAACCCGGGGGGTAAAAAACTTGTTTCTTTCATTCCCAAAAAAGGACTCATGGCTTTTAATAGTTTAAAAAGGGGCTTCTTCTCAATACTGAGAAATGGGTCAAAAATTTTTTTATGCCCAATGTGATATTTCGGTTTTTTCTTGTTTAAAAAATTTTGCAAAAAATATTAAATTTCGTTTTTTTTTTTAAAGTGGGGGGGGGGGGGCCCAAGAGTGTACATTAATCAGCAAAAAAAAAAATTTTTTGGGATTTTTACCAAATGGCTTCAATAAAAAAAAAAAGGAGTGAAAAATTTAAAGGTGCCTGAATACTTTCCGAAACCCACTGTATATACCTAGTTTACAATTTGGGGACTTTTAATGTCTAATTTAAACCAGGGGGCAAAGGGAAAACCTCCCTTGAGGGGACCTATATACCTTTTCCTACTGGGGGGAAAGGGGGGTCTATATATTCCCTATCTAATGGGGGGCCTATAGAGAATGGGCAACTTTTCCCGAGAAGGGCCCCCAATGTGAGTCATGGATTTTAACTGACTGTGATCCTTATATTTTGTTTCAAATGGTAGTCACATGTGTGGTACCCTTTGGGGCATATTTTGGGCCCGCATTTTTTTGATCCTAAGTTAGTAGGGATTATTGGGTTTTAGTATTGTGGGATTATTTTTAGTAATAGCATGACGGTAATACCTATGGTATATTTGTTGCATGTATAGGTGTATTATTGGTAACTATGATTTTTAAAAGGGATTAAAACCCATACCAATTTTCAGTGCTTTTGAAAAAGCAAATTTGTCAGTGCATAAAATTAGTGATAGGATCTATCTCATATCTATTTATCTAATATCTATCTGTCTTTTCATATTTTTTATTCATATCAATTTTTCTAAAATCATTTTCAATCTTTTATCTCATATATATCTATTTTTACTATTTAAACTATCTATCTATCGAACTATTATCTATTTTTATTATTAATATCTTTTTTATTTCTTTCTGTCTATATCTAATTTTTGTCTCATATCTATCTATCTATCTATCTATCTCATATCTATCTATCTATTATATCAAACTATCTATCTATTTTAAACTAAACTATCTTTTTATCTATCTATTATTATTTTATCTCTTTTCATTACTATCTCATTCTATCTTTATCCCACCTATATTTTATCTATCTTTTCTTCCTCATATTATTATATTTATAAACTATCTATCCTGTATTATTAAACTATCCCATCTATTAAACTAAACTATCTTTCTATCTCAAAATACAGTATATTATCTCGTAAATTTTCTTTCTCATATCTATTCTATTTATCTATCTATCTATTTTGTAAACTATCTTTTCTATTTTATAAATTTTCTATTATCAAACTAAACTCATATCTTTAAACTCATATTATCTACACTCACCGGTCCTTTATTAGGGAAACCCCGTTTAAATTTCTCATTAACAATTTAAATTTTTAATCCCGCCAATCCATGGGGGGCAAATCAGTGCATTTAGGCATGTAGCTTTGGTCAAGGCAATCTCCCGCCCGTTCAAAACCCAGCCATTTTAGTTTTGGGAAGAAAGGTGATTTGGGGTTTTAACGTGGCATGGTTTTTTGGTGCCCCGAAGGGCTGGTCTGAGTATTTTTGGAAACTGCTGATCTCCCGGGGTTTTTACGCACAACCATCTCTTTGGGTTTACAGAGAAAAGGTCCCAAAAAGAAAAAAAAAATCCCGGGGGCGGGAGTTTTGTGGGCGGAAAAAGCCCTTTTTGATGCCAGAGGTTTAAAGGAAAATGGGCCAACGGTTCGAGGGTGATAAAAGGCAAAAAAAAAAAGTGATCAAAATAGCCCCCGTTAAAACCAAAGGGGAGGGGAAGGCATTCTGAACGACGTTTTTGGGGAACTTTGGGGGCAGATGGGCTACAGCGCAGAAGACCACAACCCGGGGCCACTCCTTTCGCTAAAGAACAGGAAATGAGGGCCCCCAATTTGCCCCGTCATTCCCAAAAGGGGCAGGTTTGAAGTTGGAAAAAAATTGGCCCGGTCTGAAAGAGTCTCGATTTCTGCTGCAACTTCGGAAAGGTTTTGGGTTTAGAATTTGGCGGGCAAAAAACATGGGAAAACTGGATTTCCCTCATGCCTTGTAACAAACGGTTTTAGGCTGGTTGGTGGTTTGGGGTCATGGTGTGGGGAAAATTTTCTTGGCATTTTTTGGGCCCTTTTGGGACCCAATTTGGGGCATCGTTGCAACCCCCCTTTTGGGAAAACTATGCCCCGAAAAAATTGAGGCAGTTCTGAAGGCCAAAAGGGGGGGCAAAACGTTACTAGCATGGTGTAACTAATAAGTGGGGGGGTGAGTGTTTTCAAAATCTTCTCTCTAAAATCAAACTCATATATTCTATCTACTCTCCATTTTCTATCTCTCTCAAAATCTATCTTTCATTTTTAATTTTTTTTACTATTTTTTTCTTTCTATCTATCTAAACTCTTCTATTCTATCTCTTCAAAAACTATCTATCTATCTATCAACTAAACTATCTATTTTCATATCTATTATTTTCAAATCTATTTATTATTCAATCTATCTATCTCATAAAAAATCTATCTCATATTTTATTATTATTATTTTTCTATCTATCTATCTAACTATCTATCCCATTTCTATCCCATTCTTTTATATCTCTTTCATATCCTTCTCTCATATTATCTATTTTTCTATCTATCTATCTATTTTATTATCTATTATTATCTAAACTATTCTCATATATTCCCCTTTATCTCATATTTCTACCCCTTATATCTTCTAACTATTTTATCTATTTATCTAAACTTTTCTATCTATCTATTATCTATTATCTATCTCTCTGAAAATTATTATCTAATTATTATCTAAACTATCTCGTTATTATCTATCTAAACTTTATTATCTATCTATCTATCTATTATCTATCTATTTTTCTATCTCTCTATATTATCTACTATCTCTTCTCCCCTTTTTATCTATCTCTTCATATCTATCTATTTTCTATATTATCTATTATCTATCTTTTCTAATTTTCTATCTTTCTATTATCTAAACTATCTAAACTATCTATCTATTTTCCCTTTTATCTATCTATCTATTCCCTATCTATCTTCTATCTATTATCTATCTATCTATCTCATATTATCCCATTATTATCTATTCTTCATTTTTTTTTCCATCTCCCCTCATATCTTTCTATCTCTATCTATCTATTTATTTTTTATCTATCTCATATTATCCTTTTCTTCATATCTTTTCTTTTTCTATCTATTATCTTTCTTTTATCTATCCCATTATCTGTTTGTTCCCGTCTGTTTCTTCTATTTTATCTATTTTTATCTATCTATTTTATCCCATCTATTTTATTATCTATTATCTATAATTTTTTTTTATCTAAAATTTTTATTTTATCTATCTCTTTCTTTTCTATTATTATTATTTATCTATTCATATCTATCTCTCTATCTCATATCTTTCTCTCTATCTATTATCCATTTTTTTCCCAAACTATCTATCCATCTATCCAACCATCCTCTATCTACCAATTTATGTATAAAAATTTTAATTTAAACTTTTGAATCCCCCTTGTTCTCTCTCCAGAGTCGGGGGACATCCGCACTGCCCGAAAATGCCTTTCAGATTGGCAATTTCAGATTTGTGCCAAAAAAGACTTTTATAGGAAAAAAAAAAATGGTTAAATATTTTTATGCAAATAATTCCCCAAAATAAAAATAAAAAGGAGAGGGGGTAAGCTTCACTGTATAAACAAAACTATTATATATAAACTTATACAACTTGAAAATCTTTTCGAAAATTTGGAAACTTTCTTTACAAAAAAAACAAAAAAACCCGTGGAAACATTCCCTCTTGATATTTCCCGGGCCCAAGGAGATGAAGAAGTTTTTATCTGCCGGTGCACACAATTTTCCCTATGGTTAAAATCCTCTCCCCCCCCTCCTCTCCGGCCCTTTTGTCTTTTTCAAAGGGAGCACGGGGGAAAAAGTCAGTAGGATGAACGGAAAACTTGAGAACAGAGTTTTTTATAACTAACAAACAAAGCAAAAATTTTTCCCCCTTTGATAAACACTGTTTTTTCAACCGAGAGCCCTGTTTTTTTGAAAAACTATAAATTAAATCTCCTGAAATTTCATGTCACTCAATAAAAGAGCCGGGGAAAACAAAGCGGGAAATGCCAATAAACGCTATCAAACCCCCCCCCACACCCTAACCAGGAATGCGAGCCTGAAGCGGGCTTTTGGGCCGTGAAAAGAGCGTGGTGAAAAAACCCCTTTTTAAAATTTTAAAACTTTTATGTAAAACCTTTTTTAATTTAAATGAAAACAACTCTTTTTTAAACCCAAAATCTACTTTAAAAACCCTTTGGCATCATTGTGACTGTTCTGACAAAGTAAATCACTAAACTCAAATAATAAAAAAGAAAAAAAACAACCCCCCTCTCCTCCAAAAAAAAAATTTTTAATCCCCACCATCCAAGTTCGCAAAAAACAAGCTAGGGCAATACTAAAGGGGTACAATAAAAAAACTTTATGGAAGGTGGCAAAATACAAAACAAAAATTTTTTCTTTCCAAAAAAAAGGGTTTTTTTTGTTCAAAAGTAGTAAAAAAAACATAAAACTTTTATGCATTTTTATTGCGCAAATTTCATATTTCCCAAAAAAAGAGGGAAAATCTTTGTTAAGCCTTTTTAAAAAAGCAAAAAAAAATAAAACACAAGAAACATTTCTCCTCAGCAGAAGGATTAATAAAAGTTAATCAATAAGTTTTTATTAAAGTAAAAATGGTGCCTTGAAAATTTTTTTTTTTCCAAAAAAACAAGCCCCTATTTCTTTGTAAAAAAAAAAAGAAAAAAATATTTTTTGGGCTGCAAAGCCCCAACCCCCCCCCCCCCCCCAAAAAAAAAAACCCAAAAAAAAAAAAAAAACCAAAAACTTGGCCTTGTGGGGCCCGTATATAAGACCTGTTGCTAAAGGGTTAGATAGTTTTTTTTTAAAAGCATAACAAGATCAAAAATAGAAAGGTTACAAAGAACAAAAATTCTGTTTGGAACTAAGGCTTCATCCCCCCTGCAGAGGACAAATACCGGGCCTTTTTACCCCGCTGGTATTTGTCCCTTTTTTTTTCGGGTGGGCCCCAAAGCCCCTGGGGAAGATTACTTTTTTCTCCGCAATAGTGGAGAAAAGCCCCCCCCTTTTCCACTTTCCCACAACACAGTTTTCTTTTTCCCAAAACCGGAGGGGAGATTTGCTTGTAAATTTTTTCGGGCCCCGGAAAAATCAGGAGGGAAAACCCCCGGCAGGGGGACTGCTGCACGGGGTTTTCCCAAAACCCCATTAAAAAACCCGCCGAAAACCCGTGCCGGGGGACATGCCCCCCCGGCTGCATCCCCACGGAAAGGGGACAAAAAACGGTTTTTTTAAACCGACCGGAAATTGTCCTTTTGGGGGGCCGCCCCACACCAGAAGGGGGGTGGGGGTTTTGGGCCTTTCCCCGGGATAGCCCTCTGGGTTTCACATGCACATATTGGGGGCCCCGAAAACCAAACGGAAAAGTGCCTGTAAAGTTTGCGGAGGGCCCCCAGGGCGGAAAAAACACGGGGGGAAAAACCCATACAGTGGGATTTGCTGCCCCGGGTTTTTTCATAGGACCCCGGGTTTTTCTAATTTTTCCCGGCCGGTTTTTCGGGCCCGGTCGGGCAAAACCCCAAAACCTTCCCTTGGGGGGACATCCCCTTTAAGGGAGACTTTTGGGGGAAGGGAAGTCGCTTCGAAGAAAATGGGGTGGGGATTTTCTTTTTCAGTGAATAATCGCCTGAATGAAATTGGAAAGGGGGTTTTTTGTGTTTTAAAATGAGGTCTAAAGTTCCCCGCCCCCCGCCCATTGTTGGGCACAAACGAAATTTTAAGGCCCCCTTTGGGGAAAGCCCCCAAACCCCAGAAAGGGCAAAACGGGGAAAATTTAAAAGCCCTTAGTAGCCATGTCGAAAAACAGGTCCTTTCCTGCGGGGGACCACAGGCCCCACCCCTCCCTTGCTTTTGCCCCTCTTGCGAATTAAAAAAAAGAGGAGACCCGAAAAATCCCCCCAAATTAAAAAATTTTTAAAAAAAAACCCCCAGGCCCACATAACCAGTGGATTTAAAAAAATAGTTTTTAAAAAATTCAAATTTTAAAAATTTAAAAAATTTTTTAAAAAAAAAAAAATTTTAAAAAATAAAAACACAAAAAATTTTTAAAAAAAAAAAAAAAAAAAAAAAAGAACCCCCCAAATTAAAAACTGGGGAAGGAGGGCCCTATTTTTTCCCCCCCCCAGAAACACCCCACCCGCCGCCGGGCCCGGGGCCACCCCCCCCCGGCCCTTTTTGGAGCCCAGGGGGTTCCACCCCCCAAGGGGCCCCCCCCCCCTTTCCCCTCCCTCCAAAAAAATCCCCCCCCCCCCCACACCCACCCAAATTCCTCTCCCCCCCTGCCCCCGGCCGGCCCCAAAATTTTCCCTGTAAAACCCCGGGGGCCCGCTAAGGGGTTTTATTCGGGCCCGGGCCCCGAATAAAACTCCCGTGCCCCAACCCTCCCGGGCTCCGGGGCCGCTCCCCGTGGGCTTGGAGCACCGACGGCCCCAACCCTGCAAGTGCGTCCGCGGACGCCCCAGCAGCTCCCGGGCTTTTTTTGCGGAGCAGAGAGCGAGCGCCCCCTCCGCAAAACAGTGCCCGGCCCGGGCTCGGGTTTCCGACACCCGGGGCCCCCCGGGGTCCCCCCACAGCGCGGGGCCCCCCGCGGCCCCGGCGCCCCCAGCCGGAAAGCTTCGCGAGGGATGGTAAATTTCATCGCACGCTCCCCTTTTCCTCGGGCCACAGCGCGCATGGGCCGGGGCGCCCGGGGGAGCTGCCAGGGGACCCGCGGACGAAGAGGACGGAGCGCCCCTCGCCGGGGGAGTTCAGGTGAGTATAATGTTGTTTTTTTTTAAAAGCGTTTACCTCCCTCAGTCCCCCATATTTGCCTGGGGCCCCTTTAAATCCTGCCTCAGTGCCCCTATAATCCCTGCCTGTGGCCCCAAAAACCCCCTCCCTTGGGGCCCCCATATCCCTGCCTTTCCCCCTATAATGCCTGCCTGGGGCCCCAAAATATCCCAGCCTTGGCCCCCAAAACCCCTGCCGTGGCCCTATAATGCATCCCTTGGGGGCCCCATATCCCCCCCCTTTGGGGCCCCCCCCAAAACCCTCCCCTGTGGCCCTATAATAAATCCCTTGGCCCCCATATCCCGCCGTGCCCCCCCATATGCTCCTTTTGGCCCCCATATCCCTGCCTGTCCCCTGTAATGCCTGCCTGTGGCCCCCAAAACCCCCCCCTGGGGCCCTATAAAGCCTCCCCTGGGGCCCCCCAAAATTTTCCCCCCTTTTGGGGCCCCCCATATCCCTCCCCTGGGGCCCCAATAATGCCTCCTGTGGCCCCCAAACCCCCCTCCTGTGACCCCCATATGCTGCCTTTGGGGCCCCCCTTCCCGCCTGTTTCCCGGGAAAACCTCCCCTAGGCCCCATATCCCTCCCTGGGGGCCCCCAAAAACTGCCGGGGGCCCCCCAAAACCCGCCTGTGGCCCCCAAAATCCCTGCCTTTTGGCCCATAAGGGCCTCCCTGTGGCCCCCATACCCCTGCCTGGGGCCCCCAATACTGCCTGGGGGCCCCTAAAATACCTGCCGGGGCCCCCCCAATATACTGCCGGCCCCTATAATGCCTGATTTGGGGCCCCCAAATACTGCCTGTGCCCCTATATCCTCCTGGGGCCCCCCCATATACTGCCTGTGCCCCTAAAATTTGCCTCCTGGGGCCCCCCCAAAACCCGCCTGTGGCCCCCAATACGCCTTTTCCCCTAAAAATTGCCGGGCCTGGGGCCCCCAATCCCTCCCGCGGCCCCCTTTATCCCTGCCTGGGGGCCCCCATATTATTTCCCCTTGTGCCCTTTTAATGCCTCCCTTTGGGGCCCCCCCATACCCACTGCCGGGGCCCCCCAAAATTACTCCCCTGTGGCCCCCATATCCCTGCCTGGGGCCCCCCAAAATAAAAACTGCCTGTCCCCAAAAAAAATGCCTGCCTGGGCCCCCTAATGCTGCCTGTGCCCCCCATAAATTTGCCTGGGCCCCCAATACCCCCTGCCTGTGGCCCCCATTTTCCCTGCCTGGGGGGCCCCCATATGCTGCCTGTGCCCCTAAAAATTGCCTGACTGTCCCCCCCAATAAACGCCGTGGCCCCCATATCCCTGTTTTGGCCCCCAATCCCTGCCTTGGCCCCCAAAAATGCTCCCCTGTGGCCCCCCCAAAATCCCTGCCTCAGTCCCCCATAACTGCCTGTCCCCCCCTAAAATACTGCCTGTCCCCCCCCCTATATACCCCTGTGGCCCCTAAACCTGCCTGGGGCCCCCAAATTTTACTGCTTTAGTGCCCCAAAAAACCAACTGAGGGGACTGCAATACCTAAAATTTAAAGGGATTTGCGGGAAAAAAGTAGGTTCTAAGATATTTTTTTTTTCCCCAAAACCTGGGGAAACGAGTTTTGGGCCCGGGAAACAATCAGCATGAATGTAAACCCGGGATGGGAAGAAAAGGGGAAATAAACGACGCTGTTTCAGAAAAGACGTCTCCGGTGAGTTACAAAATTTGTAACTGCAGTGAAATCACTTATTTTGTCGAAAGAGCGTCCCCTAAAAACTAGTAACAAACCACATATGGTCACTAAAAGGGCAGTGGTAAAATGTTTTCCCGAGCCTTTTTAAACAGCTGATATCACATTTTGGGTCTGGCAGGAAAATTTGACCCCTTATGTAGTAATTTTTGGGGTCTTGGTTTTGTAGGAGGGTTTTGGGTAACAATCATTTTGTCGGGTGGGTTTTCCCCTTGGTATGGGTGTATTTTTTTTGGTGACTGTTTGGGGGTATTTCATATGAAGGTGAAAATTTCTAAAAAATAAATTTGTCATTGGTGTTTTTTAACTGTACAGTGACTCCCTGGGGAAGGGAAACGGGATCAAAGTGGAATATGCAGAAAATTAGTGACAGGAACAAAAAGGTTTTTCCTGTAAAAAAACATCCAAAATTTCACAAGGGGCCGGGGAAAAATGTCGTGTGAACCCACCCCAACCCAGAAAAACACAAAAGGGGCCCCACCCCCCGGGGTTTTTTGGGCCCTACAACGCCCCCGGTACAACCCCATTTGCTCCCCCCATCTCCTTTACAGTCACTGCACAATGAAAATCAAATGACAAATTACAAATTTTTTAAAAAACCTCCCCCGATGACAGGCAATACCCCTAAATAACAAATCACCAAGTAATTTCCCCCGATACATGGAGCAAATCTACCGAAAGAATGATTGTTACAAAAAAAAACTCCTACAAAAACCCAAAACCCAAAACCCATTAAATTAAATTAAGGATCAAATTTAACCCGCCAGCCCCGACCGAACGCAACCCCCACATGTTACTATCCCGCAAAAACAGGGTCTTTATTACATATACCCAAACCCCCATACGGGGCCATATAGTGGTTTGAACTAGTTTTATGTAGACTCTGCGAAATATAAGGGGTTACAAATGCAGTTACCCTTTAATGACTCATCGGGGAAAGTCTTTTCCCGATCAGCGTTTGGTTTTTTTTTCCCTTTTTTTTCTCCAACCGGATTCCCCCCCTTCATGCTAAATTTCTCCCGGCCAAGACTCATTTCCCTTGGGAATTTTGGGCCAAATATCTTAGATTCCCCACATTTTTCCCGTAACCCTTAATTTTTGGTATATAATCCCCTTAGTCCCGACAGGTAAATAGATATGCCCCACCCGTCAGGCAGGTAATAATATTGTCCCCCCTTAGAAAAGGGAGGTAAATAAATATAGGGGCCTCAGGGAGGTATAAAAACTAGGGCTCCGGCAAATATATGCTAGGGGGGTTTGGCAGGGGGTATGGGGGGTACAGGGAGGCGTAAAAGGGGCTCAGGCAGGGGAAAAGGGGGCCCCAGGGAGCGTATGGGCCCCCAAAGGAGGCGTATGGGGGGTTAAAGGGAGGCGTATTTTGGGGGCCACAAGGCAGGGGTATGGGGGCCACAGGCAGGGGAAAAAGGGGGTCAAAGGGAGGCCTAAGGGGGGCCCCAGGCGGGAATAGGGCCACAGGCAGCCGTAAAAGGGGCCAGGGAGGCGTATAAGGCCAAAAAGGCCAAAGGGGTATGGGCCAAAAAAGGCAGGGGTAAAGGGGCCCCCCCCCCCAGGGAGGTGAAAGGGGGGCCAAAAGGGAGGCCCTATGGGGGGTTTAGGCAGGGGATGGGGGCCGCAGGCAGGCGTAGGGGGCACCAGGCAGGCGTATGGGGGCCACAGGCAGGGGTATGGAGGCACCAGGCAGGCTTTTGGAAGGGGACCAGGCAGGCGTATTGGGGGGCCCCCAAACAGGCTTTTGGGGGCCCCAAGGCAAAAGGGGGCCCCAGGCAGCCGTACAGGGGGTCAAGGGAGGCGAAAGGGGCCACAGGCCCGGCATATAGGGGGCCCCAGGGTGCCGAAAGGGGGGTCAGGCAAAGGGATTAGGGGGCCCCAGACAAGGGTTTTTGGGGGGCCCAGGCAGGCATATAAGGGGACCGGGAGGGAAATTTTAGGGGCCCGCAGGGTATTAAAAAGGGGGGCCCCAGGCAGGCCAAAAATAGGGGCCACAGGGAGGAAAATAGGGGGCAAAAAGGGAGGCCTTGGGGGGGTACAGGTAAACGTAAAGGGGCCCACAGGCAGGCGATGGGGGGGACAGCAGGCTTATAGGGGGCCCAGGCAGGCATTTTAAAGGGGGGCCCCAGGCAGGCATTATGGGGGGCCCCCAGGCAGGGTATAGGGGGCCCCCGGCAGGGATAAAAGGGGCCCAGGCAGGCAAAAAGGGGGGCCGCAGGCAGGCATTATTGGGCATAGTTGCCAAGTTTCGAAAATAAAAAAGTAGGAACTTCATGGGCGGCGCGCGTAGCGCCCGCGGCAAAAAAAATTTTTATGGACCGGGCCCCTCTTTTCCGGGAACACCCCCTTTTAAAAAGCCCACCCACCCACCTAAAAAGCAAAAACGGCTTTTGGAAAAAAAGCCGGAAAAAGCCCTTTTTAGCCAGCTATAGCCCCCCCCCAAAAACCCGGAATTTTTCCCCTTACGGGCCGGGAATGCCCCCCTTTTAAGGGCCCAAATAGAGCCCCCTCTTAGCCAGGTAGAGCCAAATTTTTAGCCAGGGAGAAGCCCCCCTTTGTTAGCCAGGGGAGGTGCCCCCCCTTTTTTAGCCAGGTAAATGGGCCCCCCCTTGTTACCAGGTAGTGCCCCCATTTTAAGCCAGGTTTGTGCCCCATCTGTTAGCCAGGGAGTGCCCCCCTTGGTTTTCCATTTGATGTCCCCCCTTGGGGTTTCCGGGAGATGTCCCCATTGGTTTCCAGGGAGAAGTCCCCAATGGTTTCCAGGGAGTGCCCCCCTCTGTTAGCCAGGTAGTGGCCCCCCTCTGTTAGGGCCCGGGAAATTTTCCCCCTGTTAGCCAGGTAGGGGCCCCATCGTTAGCCAGGGAGATGCCCCCCCTCGTTACCCAAATATGCCCCCCCTGTTAGCCAGGTTGTGCCCCCCTCTGTTTGCCAGGTAGTCCCCCATTGTTTTGCCCCGGTAAGGGCCCCCAAATTTTTTGGGCCCGGGAGATGTCCCCATTGGGTTTCCAAGTAGATTCCCCATTTGGTTTCCAGGTAGATTTTCCCCATCTTTTTTGCCGGAAAAGTTCCCCCCCCTCTGTTTTGCCAAGGGAGTGCCCCCATCTGTTTGCCGGTTTGTGCCCCATCGTTAGCCAGGTAGATTTTCCCCCCTGTTAGCCCCCGGTAGTGCCCCCATCGTTTTGCCAGGTTTGTGCCCCCCTCTGTTAGCCCCGGTAATTTCCCCCATTGTTAGCCAGGAATGCCCCCATTTTTGCCATAGTTCCCCCCCCTTTGGTTTTGGGCCCGGTTTGAAGTTCCCCCCTTGGTTTTCCAGGGTAATGCCCCCATCTTTTTTGCCAGGTAGTGCCCCCTTTTTTTTGCCAAGGTTTGTGCCCCCATCTGTTAGCCAGGGAGTGCCCCCCTTTTGTTTTGCCAGGGAGTGCCCCCCTTTGTTTCCCGTAGGGCCCCCCTCTGTTTTGCCAGGTATGCCCCCCTTTTTGTTACCAGGTAGTGCCCCCTCTGTTTCCATAGGGGCCCCCCCTGTTGCCAGGTAAAAGGGCCCCCTTTGTTTTCCAGGTATGCCCCCCCTGTTTTCCAGGTTAGTGCCCCCCCCCTGTTTTCCAGGGAGTGCCCCCTTTTTTTCCAGGTAGAAGCCCCCTAAAGCCCAATAAAAAAAAAAAATAAAAAAAATCCCCCTTACCTTACCGGGGTCCTCAGCGCCCGGGCCCCTCCTGCCCCGAAACTCTTCAGCGGCGCACAAAACCGGGGCCGACAAACAAAGGGGGAGGAGGGGGAGGGGGCGATCCCTCCTTCCTCCTCCCCCCCACAAATGGACCCGCGGCGGGGGACGGCCCCGGCCCCCCCCGGCTTTAACCCCGGCCCCGTAGGGGCGGTCCCGGGGGGCGCAAAGTAGCCCACCCGCGCTAACCCTTGCGCCGCGGGAAATTTTAAAAAGGGCCCCCCCCCCCCCTGGGAGGGGGCGGGGGAATGCCAACTCCCCCCCAAGGGGGGTAGGGGAAAACCCCCAAAAAGCGGGGCCCCCCCCCCCAAAAACGGGAAGTTGGCAAGTAAGTTAAAAGGGGCCCCCAGCGGGGTATAGGGGGCCGAAAGGGGGCTTTTAAGGGGGGCCCCAGGCAGAATATAGGGGCCACAGGCAGGCATATAGGGGCCCCAGGCAGCATTATAGGGGGCCCCAGGCCCGGGATTGGGGGCCACAGGCAAAAAATTTGGGGGCCCCAGGCAGGCACCTTAAAAATAACAACATGTTTTTACTCAACCTTATCCTGCTTCCCGGCCCCGTGCGCTCGTTCTTCTGGACCTCTTATGCCGAGCTCTCCTCCGGCGCTACCTCGGGCATCCATGGGCCTATGACGCGCTCTATGCGCCAGGATGTCAGGAGCGTCGCGATGTCATCACTTAATCGTGACGCTGCCAGATGAGGAGCCACGGAGCCGCGGGTAGGGCGGTCCTCTGCTATTATGAGGTTCCAGCGGCCCGTGTGTCGGCCCTGCGGCTCCGAGAGGGTACCGGTCACTGTCTGCGGAGCTGGGACGCGCTCGATCTCTGACTCCGCACAGATGCGGGTCGATGAGGGCGGCCGGCGTTCAGGGCCATGGAGCGGACTGGAGCCCGGCGAGGGTCGGGGCCCCTGCACTGCGCCCCTTTGGGATAGGCAGGGTTGGCGCCCTAGGCGGTCGCCTACCTTGGCCTATACCGTCGTCCCGCATATGCCCCAACCTAACTTATGTACCTAATTGAATTACCTAATCTTCAAGGGCTCTTTCAGGTGCCCACACCAAATCCATAACTATTCAGTTGCCCTTATCTACTACTTGCGGGGCGCCCTACTTACGCCTCTTTACTTTGGGGAGACCTAATTTACAGTTCCCATTCTCCCTAACTAGGGTGGGCCTTACCTCTTAAATGCACATACTCTCCCGTTTGTTTGGCGGGGGGGTACGGCTTATTTGGTGTCCCCCCCCCCGCCCTCCCGGGGGGGTTGTTGTGCTTTTCCTCCCGCCGGCCAGCAGGCTCGTGTGGGGGTCCTTTAAATGGAACCGGGCCGGAAGTTGCGGCTGTGTGCGCTACCTCTGGAGCCGCCGGTCCGTTTCCCACAGGCGGTGAAGGGGCGCTGCGGACCGCTTCACCCGCCCGGAACCCTCGCTCTGAGTTGGGAGGAGGCAGGAGGGATTGCTCCCTCTCGCCTAACTCCCCCTGTGGTCCGGCGCCAGCTGTGCGCGTACTCTCATCATGTACAGCCCGTCACTGGGGTAGTAGTGGTACGCGCGGCGCACTCTACTTCCCTGTGACGCTGAGGAGATCGGCTGGGAGATGCCACCGCTTCTGCAGGAGCCTGTTCAGGTTAGTGGATTTTTTTATTTTTGTTTTATTTAGTTTTAGGGAGGCACTGTTCTGGCATACAAATGGGGGGTCTACATGCGCTTCATTGGGGGGGTATACCTGGCTACATTGGGGGCAATACTGAACAACAGAGGGCGGGCACTTCCTGGCTAAACATTGGGGGGCATACCTGGCTACTGACGTGGGCTATACCTGGCTAAAATATGGGGGGCTAATAACTGGCTAAAATGGCCGGGGGCACTTACCTGGCTACACCAATGGGGGGACAATCACCTGGATACACAATTGGACGGCCTTCCTGGCCTACTAATGGGGGCAATACATGGATTCTATTGGGCGGGGTACTAACCTGGCTTTATCTATGGGGAACTACCTGGTTACAATTGGGGGGTTCTTCCTAGGCACACTATGGACCGGCACTACTGGCTAACAATGGGGGCAACTACATGGCCTCAGAGGGCGGAAACTACCTGGCATACAATTGGGGGCGGCCTTCTACCTAGCTACTGTGGTGGGGCACTACCTGGTAAAAGCAATGGGGGCTTACTCTACATGGCTAACAATGGGGGCATCTACCTGGCTAACAATTGGGGGGCATTCTACATGGCTACAAATTTGGCTCATACATTGGCACTTCTGATGGTGGGCATCTTTTTGGCTTCAAGGGGGGGCAACCATTCTACCATGTCTCTGGTAAGGGGGCACACCTGGTTATGGTGGGCTTCTACATGGATATATTTTAGGGCATCTTAACCTTCGGCTTTCTTCCAAAGCCGTTTTGCAGTTTGGTGGAGTCTGTAGGTGTCGGCTTTTTGAAGGGGCGTGGCAACCGTCAAGATCGGCAGTTAGTTCCATTGCAAATTTTTGCCGCTAATATCTCCTGCTTTTTCATTTTCAAAAGTTGGCAACTATGCCCTACCTACCTAATTACTATGAGCGCCATCTACCTATGGGGGCTCTAACTACCTAACTACTCGGGGCCATAATGACCTAACTATCAGAGCCCTATCAGCCAAGCTAGTTAACAGGTGCCCTACCTACCTTGATATAGGGGCATTACCTAGCTAACTATGTGGGCCCTACCGCCCTACCTAACTACCAGGAGTCCTCCATACCTAAATGTGGATGGCTCTAGCTGCAGAGCCATAACCTACCCTGCTTCCTGACGGCGGACCTACCGTATAAGAGGGCCGGCCGTTTGTATTGGGGGGGGGAGTTTACATGTCTAACTAATGAGGGACTACCCACTTAATGGTGGGTATGTAAGATATACATAAATGCGAACTAAGAGAAAATGTGTATATATTAAACTTTTGGCTGTTTGTTATTTGTAAATGGAAATTTTTTGTATTAAATTGGCTGTAATGGTCTGATATATAGGTTTACTGTCTACTCACAAACTGTTTTGTTATTAGGCCTCGCTCTTGCTTATGAGATACTGTTTGGCAGGGTTGGGTTGATGCTTCATTTAGAATATAACTTGTGCTGAATATACACTGTTGTGCCTATAACAAGATTTAGAGATAAGTGTCTGGTCATGTGTATTTCTTTCTGTACTGTATGTTTCAAAAGGAATCCAGGAAAGACTGTTTATCCACAAACAAAATATTCTTTAGCTGGTTTTGTATCAGTCAATCAGATGAATCGTAGTTGCAGACTGGTTAACATTTAAATATGTAATGCAGGTGATTGCACAAAGGCTTATATGTTGGAGGGAGAGAGAGAGAATGGCCTTATCAAATTAAGTTATAAATAGGCAGATTTTCAGTCATGGGGGGGGGGACGATACATTATACTGGACAATAAACTGTTTAGTCGTAGAAGGTGAGACTGTATCTCTCTGTATTGTTTTATGATTTACAACTTTGGGTGGATTCAATATGATATAGCTGATCCCAAGTAAGATATAGTTTGTCCATCTGGTTGGAAAGTGAACCTCTGTGGTCCCAAAAATGGTATAAATATCCAGGCTTGGATGACACTGTAAGGGAGATCCTGAGGTAGGTCATTGGTAGCTGAGGTCCAGTGAGGTCCTGAGAAGGAAAAGGTCCTGGAGGGTTCTTGAGGCAATGAAACTCTTAGAAGTGAGGAAAGCGTACCTGCGGTCGTACAGAAGTGTTATTCTCCCAAGACTTGGAATTATCTGTGTTCGTTATTGGGTTATTGATTGTTTGCCCCCAGGAGGCACACCATGGTATTCTCCTGCTGTGATGGTTGTTGGACGGTGTTTGTAGGAGAGGCTAGGAAGTAGGGTTTTTTTTATAGGTTTTAGTACAGGTTAACAGGTGGCAGATGTAGTGTGATTAAAGGTTGGGTATCAAGCTTTCAATGACCACTTTTTATTTCTTGGCAAGGTGGATATTCATGGATCTATCTTTCAGGACATTTAATACCTTTTCCACCGACTGAATGGCTGATTGCAGACATCAGTGGTGAGCTTATAAAACGGTCCCTTATTTGGATGCCATTATTGGGTACTGCAAGAGTTCATCACAATGTCCTGGTAAAACTGACTCCTACAACTTCCAGATATGACTTTCATGTGGATAGCTTTGTGGACGCCTTGGACAAAGGCAGTGAGTCTGGACACCATCTGGGTGCTTGGCCAGTGGGGGTGGGGACTTTCCTATGCGCTCCCTTTAGTGTACTCTACCTTGTGTTACCTGTCCAAGGGATCCTCCTTTCAGGCTGGGCGGCAGGGTAGGTGAAGGTTGGCGATCTGACTGCAGCGGCCATTTCTTCCCTGGCTGATAGGGGGCGCCAAGGAAGGTATTATATAACGGTGGGCTGTATTTTTCCGTTTGAGGGGTGCTTTTATGCCATATCTTGCCGTGGGCACAGAATACCTTGTCCCATGCCTGTCTTCAATTCCAATGGTTCAGTGCAATAATTTTATCTCAGTGACTTAGCTCATTTTTTGTCTCTTTTGCAGTACATTTTTAAGCGAACACAGAGTTCATATCTAATGTGATGTCTTCATCATTTTCTTAGGTATGAAACTAGCATTTTCAAGCATATTGAACAGTTGGTCTGCTTAAAATTAGTTCTGTAAGTTTACACAAGGGGGGTTTACAAATGCATGAGTTTAAACTCATGGTTTTCTTACTACATTCTCCCCAAAATACAAAGGCCCATTTTTTTACCTTTTTGTAATTACACCCCATAATTTAATTTAGGAAAACAAAAATAGCTCAATGCCCCCATGCGTATAAAGAGAGTAAAAACCTCTTACTATAAGCTTGTCATATTTTGTCACTAGGCTCTTTCTCACTGACATAAATTATTACTAGATTGGTTCAGTATGTGTCTTAATGGGATATCCTATCGGTCAAGTTTTAATTTAAATTTTTCTTTTTTTGGAAGGGCAGAAAAATTATTTGCCTCACATGTTTATTAATTATCCATGAATAATAGGTACTCAATAAAGTATTTTGGCCAGGGGCAATAGCTAATTATTCTTGGGCCTCTGGTTGGCAAAACTTTGGATTGGGGGCCCCTCCTCGAGCATGCAGCTCATTTTGACTGAGGACCAAAACTTTTTAAACTTGATCCATACTGGTTTTGCCTGTGGTGTAGCATTGCTGTGGGAATATTCTTCTATGCATACCAAATTTATTAAAGGTATTTCTTTCCTTTTTTATTTGTTACAGCTTTATTAATCATAAGCTAACATTTAAACAATTTTAAAAAAATAATGGGGGGACATGTTTGATAACTGGTCTTAAGACTTTATTTGTTTGCCCATAGCATAAACTATCAGAGGGTGCCCAGTTTCATTCTTCATGAGCACCTGGTTTGATATGTAGGGGGTATTATGAATCTGTTTGCTATGGGCAACAAAGAAAGTCTTAGACCAAGACAGTTTTCTATTAGTGGATTTGTGTAAGTGCTTTTCATTGGCGGGATGAATTGACATTTTATTGGTTCCATATTGGGGTACAAAAAAGTTTTTGATAATGTTTTATTTAATTTTTTATGAGGCTGACACATTTATGGACAGCGTTGGTTGTTTGTTTTTTTTTCACTGTTCACCAGATAGATTAAATAACATGGTAATTATATAGACTGGATTGTCATGGATGTGGTGATATCTACTATTTGTATTACATTTGCATGTTGACAGTTTTTGTTTACTACTTGGCTGGGGTCTTGGTGGACTCATCTTGCTGCTGCAGAGTGGGTGTTGGTTATAAGGAGGCCTATGGGTCCACTAACTCAGGGGGCTGGCCGCAAATGTGACCGCTGCAACCCCGGTAGCTATGCCACTCTAATATGGTATACGTAATAAAAAATACCCTTAAGACCTGCAAACTACATATACTGCACAACAATGAAAAAACATTGAATAAACAAAAAAATTTAGTAACTATATATTTTCTTAAATACATGAATTATGAACTAATGAATTATTACATATAAAGGCTAGACTATTAAAACCACGGATTGAAAATACTGTCTTGGTGTGATAGGTTTGGGTATATGTATTATGAGTTAATCCATTATATTGTTTTTAAAAAATGTACTTGACTAAGTGACTAAATATAACCTTATTAGTATTTTGTTTTGTTTTTTGCATAGTGCAACAAATAAAGTATTACACTACACCTGTCACCTTCACACTCATTGTTATTGTCTTGTCCACACTTTTTTTGGAGGTATATCGCTGATGATGGGGAACAAGTTCTTATGAGATTTATCTTTATTCACATAGTTGGGTTGCTTGCTTGTGGTAAAACCACATATAAATGTAGGAGGTAATAGCATGTGTTTTTTATTAAGAGTTGCAGCAGTTTTGTAATGTGGTAATTGGCTGTGTGGGATTTAAAATATCTGTGTGCATTTATTAGATCTGTAGGAATAGTTTTTCATTACTGCAGTCCAATCAGATGTGTTTGCTGCTGCCTTTTATTACATCAGAGATTATGAGGAGAGTTTCAGCTGCTCCCCCCATTTTCGTAAAGGATTTACAAAGAAAATTTAGGACAATGTCAATGCTTCTTAAATATTTAAAACATTGGTATGTGAGGTATGGAGAGTAAAATGTGCAAAGAAAAGTAGACACATATTATAGCACATCTGTTGTACGTTGTAGGAGGTCTCTTGCAGTTATTACAGAAACCATTGGTGAACAAGTGGTCGTGGTTTTTGTGACTACTTCTCTGTTCACAGTTTGCGCCTGTCCGGGACTTTAAACCCACTTACGAATATGTGTTGTATGGGATACTTCATCATGCAGGTTTAGGAGCTATGGGAGCGTGATCACTTGCTAAAGTCCAAGGTGGCAGGTGCCCGATGATATTTATGATCACACCTGCCTCGAACTCCTGGGTTCTGAGCTGACCTCGATCCATACTGTTTCAACAACTTGGACACTGCCGGGCAATTACACCACATTAGATTGCCCAAACCTCCCTCTACCCGCGACAAGACAATGTGGGCTGCGATCATTACCATGGCGGGAAGCCAAATAAAGGCAGAAAAGAAATGAACCCCAGCATTTTGGTGTACCCTTGTGCATTATTATATAATAAAAGGGTCTAAAATTGGGTCACAACTCTAAATGGTCAAGTACCCTAGAAGGGAAAAGCTTATCAAGAAAAAAAAAATTTCAAAAGTTTAAAAATTATTTAAAAATTTTCAAATAAAAGTAAAAAAACTTAACATAATTATTTCACCTGTCCAAAAAAGTCCGATCTATTAAAATATAAAATCATTATCCCAACACTGAATCTGTGAAGCAAAAAAATTTAAAATTTTTTTTTCCCATTACCCCAAAATGTCCCAAACAAAAACCTCACTTGGGGTCTATTGGGGAAAAACAAGTTATCGGTATAAAAAATTTTTTGACAGCAAAAATTTTTAAGAAATAGAAATGTTTTTATTTTTTTTTAAAAGTACAACAAAAGCCCCCTACATATTTGGTTAATGGAATCATATAAACCTGCAGAATACAGTAACACATCATTTTACCAAAGGGATAAACAAAAAAAAAAAACCCCCCCGTAAATATTTTTAAAAGTATATTTTTATTTCATTTCCCCCCAAACCTAGAATTTTTTTTCAGTTCCCACTCCATTTTGTTATGGTCAGTGACACCATTAAAAAAGTACATCTTGTCCTAGAAAAAAGCCCTATATGTCTACACCATTTTTCTAACCCCCAGCCCTCAAGACCCCCCAACGGGCCCAAGTTTTCAGGTTTTCCTCAGTTTTCACAGGGTTTAAAATTTATTGTCATGCGTTAAATGGGAGACCTGAAAACATGATTGTTGGTGGGTTTGAGGACTGGTTTTGAGAAAAAATGGTCTCATGATGGAAAAAAAAAAAATGTTAGGGTTCAGAAGTAGGGGAAAAAAGTAGAGCCAAACAATTATGCCATGCAGCGGGGAAGGGAAAATAAAACCTACATCATGTGAACTATAGTTCTGCTCCTGACGGTCAAAAAAAAACTGGAGCCTTGTTACCACTTCTTATTCAGTTTACACCACACTTGGGAAACATGTATAAAAATTGATCGCCCCAATTCAAAAATAGCTTTAGAGCAGGGTAAAATTTGGACATATGTTGAACCGTCCTACTGTGGCTCATACATTTTGCGCATCATAGGTGGATCGCAGGGTAATATAGGTGCGAAGTCTAAATGCGCCGCATTGTAAGTGCAATGGTTGGTGCGCAAGAAAATACTGTACAGAATTCCTGACAGCTCAGGCCATGCTAAGTAATGTTCATTATTTAACTATGCACAATTAAATAATTTAAAACTAAATGAATATAAACTTAAATAATCTAACATTTTTTAAAAATAAAATTAATATTAAATGATATATTATAAAATGAATAATAATTAAATAATATAAAATTATAAAAGCAATACAGCATCTACCATAAATTCCATTATTATAGTATTATCTGTGATTAAAACATTCACAGCGGGTTTAAAAAAAAAATAAAAGGCTTTTTGAATAGCTTCAGTGAATTGAAACTACGGCAGTTATCTTGCTTGGTTCACCACAGATCCCATTGAGACCTGTGGTGTGCCGGCTATTGCTGTATGTAGAGTAAAGGCTTAGAGCAGCAAAATAAAAAATTTCAACACTATCAAATTTTTTTTTAAAATTAATTGAATTTAATTTTAGAAAAAAATTAAAAAGATTTGTATGAAAAAAAGTTCCTCAAAAGTTTATAAAGCATGCAAAATCCTGACCTATTGACCCAGTAACCTACATTTTGATGAAAGAAAATTAACACACAATATGACAATCTAAAATAAAGTATTTCATAAGATTCTAATTTAAAAAAATCTAAAAATCTAAATGAAATTTTATTAACAATTTTTTTATTAGAAAATCAACTCAATAAATTTCACTAGTCTCTGTAGAGAAGAGAAGGAACAGTAAGAATACAAATGTTACAGTTTTTTAGTGTGATTGACAGTAATAGCTACTTATCTCTTGCAACATTCTAAACTAAATTGACAAGGGAAGCTTGTGAGTAGCAGAAAAGAAAACATTTAAAAGTATGATTGACATTTTAGTTCTGCTTTTTTTAAAAAGCATTTTCATTGGTTGATTTTTAATGAAAAAATTTTCTTTATGTAATAAAAAAAAAAATTTTTGTTTTTTAAAATGTTTTTTTTTTGAAATTTTAAATCTTAAAAAATACTTTATTGAAACATTCATAAAATGGGGTCACCTTATTTACTTATGGCAATCCCCGGCACATGACGGCTCGCTGAGACTTGTAAAGCCCAGAAAAGTCCACCTGTTTCTATTATTGACATGCTTTCAAAACCCCTTTTTATATTATTTTTAACTGTTTGATTTGTTTGTTATCACGAAAAAATATGTGAAAACCCCCGTAAATATTGTGGATTTTGGGTAGATGCTTTTTTGGTTTAAATTAATTAATTTATATATTTTTTATTTATTTTTAAATTTGTATATAATTTTATTTTAATTTTTTATTTGTAATTTTTTATTTAAGGTTTATTTTTAAAAATTTTTTAATGTTATATTTTTCATTTTTTAGTTTGAAAATCTCATAAATTTATTTTTTAACCCCTTACCAACATTGGACGTATGAGTGCATCCTAACGCTGGTAAGGGGTTTTGTTGCAGCTAACACTCAGCGGTTACAGCGCAGGATGGTGCCGGCGCCATCCCGTGTTGTTTAACCCCATAGACGCCACGGTACAGATGCCCCGCAGCGTTTCAATGGGGAAAAGGGTGCCAGCATGTTCCTCACTTCGATCAGGGCGCCCGCGGCAAAATCGCAGGATTCAATTGCTTAACACAGCAGCTGGAAGCCTTGTGAAGGCTTCCGTCGCCACCATGTTTTCGATTTTGAAATTTTCCACCCCCAGGGGAAAATAGTAAAACCCACCATCTTTGTACACCAATGTTTGTGTTAAATGCATTAGCTGTAAAGATGATTGCCCCCCCTAGTGGTGAAGGCCCAAAAACGGGACTCAAAAATAAAGTTAAAAAAAAAGTTTAGTGTAAAAAAAAAAAAAAAAAATTTTTTAAAATTTTCAAATACCCCCCTTTTTGCCATTTTATAAATAAAAAAAAAAAAAAAAGTTACACATATTTTGTATTGCCGGTTCCAAAAGAGTCCAGTCTATTAAAATACAACATCATTTATCCTGTACGCTGAACACCGAAGAAGAAGAAAAACATTCCAAACTCGAAAATTGCGGGGGTTTTTATCATTCCATATCCTTAAAAAATTGGAATAAAATTTTTTAAAAACTGATGTATTCCCCAAATGCTGCAATAAAAAGTACACTTAGCCCAAAAAAATGCCCCTCACTGAAATCCGTAAAAAGTTGTACAAAAAAGTTATTGGTCACAGAAAATGGTGCCCGGGGGCAAAATTTAAAAAATACAAAATTTTGGAATTTTTTTAAGGTACCAAAACATAACAGAAACCACATGTCGGTATTTGTAGATGCATATCAACCCGTAGAGTATGATAACACTTGTTTTTTTCCAAAAAATTTAAGCCCTAAAAACAAAACTTCGAAGATGGCCCAAAATACTTTTTTTTTACATTCTGCCCCATTTTGTATTTTTTTTCCCAGTAAGTCTATGGTAATATGTATAACATCTAAGAAAGTACATATTTTTCCCACAAAATAGAAGCCCTCATTTGTCTATGTAGATGAAAAAATAAAAAAGTTATGGCTTTGGGAAGACGGAGAGGGAAAAGGCGCATGAAAAAAAATTCAGGCACAAAATATGCCAAGTTTGGACGTACAACTGTTCATACATCTATAGAACAAGGCCAGGGGCGTAACTAGAGAAGCCTGGGCCCCACAGCAACCTTTCGGATGGGGCCAGCCTCCCCGACCCGACATTTACCAGGACATGCAGTTATTGTTAAAACAGGGGCAAATACCTCACCCAAAACTCACCCTATACTGCCCATAGAAATCTCAATACCAAGACCAACATTACCCAAAAACGCTAGTGAAAGATTGGCCACTCAATTTATTCCCCATATTCCCCCTTTCATAGCTGAATATCTCTCTCTCCCCTATATAAATTGCAACAATACCAATCGGTAATCCGGGGTTATCTTAAAACATATATTTTTTTTTCTTTCTAAACCTTTTAAAAAACATACATTTCCCGTATTTGCCGTTATGCAATATAAACAAATAGTAGTGGATATCAAATTTTAAAGTTGCGGGGTCGCCGTTCAGATGTAATGTCCACAGACATCTCGGTTTTAATTTCCCCAAAAGGGTTTCCCAGGAGGGACTCCAGGGTCCCCGGGAGCGCAAGTACAATAACGCTACCACATATGGAGTGGGTTTCCGCAGATACGACCCCAATTACCCCCATAGTGACTGGTAATACCCCTATACTATTACAGAATATGTCAAAACAAAGTCCCGCATTACCGCAATAGTGACCCTATAGTGGTGGTTATCAGTGTACACGATTTCTCTATGACTGTATATTACCACCATACAGGGACCTAAGTTGTGTACCAGGTACACAATTGCTGACAAATGAGTGATTAAAATGCAGTTACATCTTTTTGCTCAAGGGATGTTTTCTTGGCATGTCATTGACTTTCCCCTTTTTTTCTGCATTCGGTCTAGACCCTCATGATGACTTCTCCCGGGCACCCCTTTTTCCCCGTAGATTTGTTTAAAAAATATTTAGAATCCCCATTTTCTAGCACCCCCTCCCCGTCTCTCACCCCTGTACAAAAATTCGAGGAGGTGGCAGAGGGGGATAAGCCATATCAGAGGGGCCAGTCTGTGAGGAGAGGAACAGAGGATTTACCCCCCGGAATTTTTTACAGCTATGGTGGGGTAAAACCCCCAGATCATATTACAGGTAGGTTGTAGACCCCATTAGATAGGGTTTAGAGGGTTTTAGGTAGGTAGGTTGTAGGCTCCAGGTAGGGAGGCAGGTGTACTTTGGCCCAGGTAGGTAGGAGTACATAGGGGTAGGTAGGGAGGAGATTGGCTCTGGGAGGCATATTAGGACCCCGTTTGGAGGCACCCCCCGGACGTACTTGGGCTGTAGGTAGGCCCCAGGTAGCTAAGTAGGCAGTAAGTGGGACACAGGCTGTAAGTGGGCCCAAGGTAGCTAGGTAGATAGGTGGGGCCCACATAGGTAGGTAGGCTTTAGCTAGGCTATACGGGGTCCATTTAGGTAGGCTATAGGGGGCCCCTGATAGGCAAGGTTTAGGTAGGGCCCTAGGGGCCCTTTTATAGGCAAGCGGGTTTTAGGTGGGTTTAGGGGGCCCCCGTTTTGGGAGCCGGCAAGTGTTTTTGGAGGGTTTTAGCGGCCCATAAAAAGGAGGCAGGGGTTCAGTTGGTATGGGGCCCTATGTAGGCAGGGGAGGGTTTTGGGAGATTTTTAGGGCCCCCCTATAATAGGCAGGCGGGTTTAGGGAGTAATGGCGCCATATATCAGGCGGGTTGAGGTAGCTTTTGGGCCCAAAATTTGACAGGAGGTTTTGGGAAGTATGGGGCCCCTATGGCGGGAGAGTTTAGGTTCTATGGGACTCTATGGTAAAAAGGTAGGGTATAGGGGCCATATAGGTAGGAAGGAAGGGTTTAGGTAGCTATAGGGATCCATATAGGCAGGCATGGTTTAGGTAGCTTATAGGGCCCCATATAGGCAGGCAGGGTGTAGGTAGCTCTAGGGCCCATATAGGTAGGCAGACAGGGGTTAGGTAGGGTTTTTAGGGGCCATATAAGTGGCAGGCAGGGGGCTAGGTAGTAAGGGGCCTATCTATACATGGATTTGGGTAGGATATGGGTGCCCCATGAGGCGGCGGGTTTGGTAGAGTATGGGGTTTTTATTTGGGGGCCCGGGAAAATTTTAGGTGCTATAGGGCCCTTTTGGTAGGGCCGGTTTTTGGGTGTATGGGGGCCCTATGGGCAGAGTTTTGGTTCTATGAGCCCCTATGCGCGGGGTTTAGGTAAAATATAGGGCCCCATTTAGGCAGGCGGGGTTTAGGTAGAGTATAGGATCCCATATAGGCAGGCAGGGTTTACGGAGAGTATAGGACCCCATATAGTCAGGCAGGGTTTAGGTAGCTATAGGGGCCCATATAGGCAGGCAGGGTTTAGGGTTGGCTATAGGGGGGCATATATAGGTAGGCAGCAGGGGTGTTACTTGAAGCTCCGGGGCCGTAGTGCAAAAAGTGAAATGGGCCACCCATCTACCATGTGACAGTTATAATGTTGGTGTCTTCCTATATGGCAGAAGGGCTTTAAGGCTTTTGCACCCCCTACAGCTATTCCCTGGTAGGCGGGGCTTAGATTGGCTTCATCAATGTTCAAAAAAAATAAGAAATAACTTAGGCACCTGTCCCACAGTCCCTCGATGCGACCAGCTCAGCTCCCGGGCAGCCTCTGTGATGTCATCATGCCGCCCACGTCAGCACTGGTGAGCCGGCGCCTGGTAGGCTTGAGGCCTAAGGCCTATGAAAAAATTTTGCAGGACGGGGGTTCCGTTGGCGTTTCCGCTCTGCAAAAGAGGGCAGTCCTGTCTTTGCCCCACTCAAACGGGGGCCTGGCGTTCAGAGGCAGGTGTGCTCGGCCCCTGAAACCTGCCCCGCGGCAGTGAACTTTACGTTCATTGCGTCAGACACAGGAGCGAAAACTATGGGGGTGGTGTATTAAAAATTTATTATATACAGGGGCGAACTCCCGGGGGTTAGCAGCATGCGCTCCCATGGAGCCCCCCCCTGGGGCAGCTGCTAACACATCTGGGGAGCTGGGGGCCCCAGCACTGGGCCGAGCGTTCAAAGGCAGGACCGCCTGATGTTAGTAGAGCGGAGCGCTACTCTGCCTTCTAGGACCTAAGCTTAGCAGGCGCCAGCCCACAGTCCTGACGCATGCAGCATTAAGACGTCACATCATCACGCCGCCGGCGCCGAGCACAGACTGGCCGGGAGCTGAGCTGCGAGCGATCATGGGTGAGTGATTTTTTATTTTTTTTTAACATTAATGAAGCCTCCCTACCTGCCTGTATGGGACCCCTATAGCCTGCCCTGACCCCTGCCTACCTATATGGGCCCCTACAACCTGTCCTAAGACTCCATGCCTGCCTATATGGGGACCCTATAACCTTCCCTAAGCCTACTGCATGCCTGGATGGGGCCCCTATAGCCTACCCTATGCGCTGCCTGCCCGTTTGGGGGCCCCCATAGCCTGCCCCTAATCCCCCTGGGCCTGTTTTGGGGTCCCATAGCCCCGCCCTAACCCCCCTGCCCCGCCTGTATGGGGTTCCTATAGCCTGCCAACCCCCTTTCTGCCTGTTTGGGGGTCCTTTTCCCCCCAAGACCCTGCCCGCCTGTTGGGGTCCTATAGCCTGCCCTAAGCCCCCCGCCTGCTGTTGGGGGTCCCTTTGCCCTGCCCTAAGCCCTGCCTGCCCATTGGGCCCCTATAACCTGCTTAAGTACCTGCCTGCCTGTATGGGGACTTATAACCTCCCAAAGTCCTGCCTGCCTAAAGGACCCTATAGGCCCCCCAAAAAAACCCCGCCTCCCCTATGGGGCTCCTATAGCCTGCCCAAACCCCCTGCCCCCCCTATATGGGGACCTTATAACCCTTCCCCTTGCCCCCCAACGTATGGGGCCCCCATAGACTAACCTAGGCCCCTGCCTCCCTACATTATGGCCTTTTTGCTACAAAAACCCCTTTGCTTCCTATATGGGCTTATACCCTCCCTCCCTATATAGGGCCCCTATACTATGTAAGGCCCCTTGCATTTGGATTCCTTTTGACCCACCTGGGGGCCAAGGATTAGCACTTTGGTCGCCGTCCTTTTTTAGAACGGTTTTGGCACACCCCATAGACGGACTTTGACATGCTTCTCTTTTATTGGCCCTTAGCCAGCTTTTTTACCCTTTAGTGGTACGGTACAGCATTCCTATAAAACCAAAAATCATAAACAAAACATTCAGCCGTTTTATCATAACTTAATGGGGAAACCCTTCTATCCGTGGTCTGTACCTTTTGCCCAGCACCACAACAATGACAGTTTGTTCACTGTACCGTATTGGCTTTCTTCAGCCTCTAGGAGCCAGAGCTCTCTCCTTAGCTCTACTGCTCCAAACTGCCATGGGGGCAAACCCAAACCCCCCCTGACACCTGGGAGATGGGCTTTTTTAGGCCTGGTAAATCCGGGAATTGGAACTGGGAACAGCCCCCCACCCAATGCAGTGTTTCGGAAAAGCCAGCCCAAATCACTAGGATCATAACATAGTGTTGCTAAAATAAACCATGATTTCCCCCGAGCCCCCAGGCCCTCGGTGGGGTTTTTAACGGTCTCCTGATGTACCCCAAAAGTCGCTTGCCAATACTAACTCTCCCCTGCCTAGATGGACCCCATATAGCTGGGGGGGAGTGGAGGGGGTAGGCAGTGAGGTGCTGGAAAAGTCAGGATTCTAATATATTTGTGTCTAAACTGCGGGGAAAATGGGGGGAGAAGTCTCATGGGGTTTGGGCCGGATGAGAACAAAAGGGAAAGTAAACCCAAAACTTGCCCCAAGAAAATCACCGTGAATCAAAGATGTAACTACCTTAATCACTTATATTTTGCAATCTGCGTACATGGTATATCCACTATATGGGACTGTATGGTGGTTATTACGTCTGTAAGCACCTGTGCCACTTTTCCTCCCACTATATGGCACTATATGGGGTACTTTTGGTCTTTGTGTATGTCAGAAAATAGTGTGGGGGTATTTATTCAGTCACTATGTGGTGGTCGTTTTCTGGAGTAAAATCGGTCTATATGTAGTGCATTATTGGTTTTTGTTTTTTATAGTAAACATAATGGGATATTGGGTGGGGATTTACCCCCTTTTTTTATCAGTAATAATTTTCCCCGTAATGTTCGTGGTCAGAAAGGTGGGGAAAAGGGGCTAAAGGCCCAGGCTACTCTAGTCAAGCCCCTGTGTGGTAGTGTGTGATTATATATATATATATTATATATATATATAATATATATTATATTTATATATATATATATATATATTTCAGTATATTTATATATATATTTTATAATATTAATATATACAGTATTTTATATATTTTATATATATAATTAATTTTACACACCACTTGCTGTTTAAGTATTACACACGCTTTGCTGTGGTGAAAACTACATAAATTTTTTAAACAAAAATTTAAATAATGTTGTCATAAAAATAATAAAAATAATAAACTGGTTTTAATAAAGTAATATTTTTGTTTTCCACATGATTATCTTTTGTTGAAGGAAAGCAGAGCCTCCCTGGAAGCTCACAAGAAGGTCGGATACATTTGCTGATGATACTGTTTGGCAAGAAGACTAATGTATAATAATAAATGGATGAATTCCGGAGTAAGAAAAAGGGAGCTGGAGCATAGTAGGAAGCAGCAGTGTGCAGCAGTGGGGGCTGGTAGATGACTCCAGCATAAGGACTGGCACAATGCACAGTACGCAGAGGAGGGGCTTGGGAAGAGGGGGGTGCACTTACACCACGGGGGGAAGGCAAGGTGAGCACAGGGAGGCAGAGCAGTGGGCAGGACAGAGGCTTGTGCTCACCACTGGGTGTCAAACCCCCAAGAGCCCCTAGCTTTTTCCCTGGGGGGTCCAGTCACGTGCTGTCCTGTGCAGACACCTGTGCTTGAACATTTGCAGACGTCTTTTAGCTGCCCCGTTACCTGGGTGCCCCTTGGCCAGTGAGGGTGCGCCTGGATGTGGCTGCAGCCTGCAGAAGTCCAGGACCTGCTCCAGTGATGATCAGCAGAGTGAAAGCAGCTGTAACCGGACTTTTAGGGGGGTCTCTGTCCAGCAAGCAAAGTGCTTTGCTTGCCCCCAGTAGCCCTGAGAAGGAGACCCCAATCGTCCCTATTGCTAAGCCCCAGCCCCCCTGTCGGCCGCCCTTTCTGAAGTTATTACCAGAGGAGATCCAGAAATCGGGCGATCACAATGCCAGGACCGTGCTGACCCTCTAGACCCCAGGGGAGCTGCTGTGGGGCACAGTATTTTCAGAGTGAGTACACTGTGTATGGCTAATATTTGTGTATATAGACTGCACACCCCTGTGCTTGTACTGTACTAAGCAGTTCTCAGGACTATCAGTCAGTGCATGGATACATTATTCATGTCAATAATCTGCTGCCAGATGAATAATTGATTACTATAGGAGAAGTTGAAATGTGCAGCTTGAAGAGGGCACTGAGGGAAAGGACACCGGCCATCCACAGGGCATCATTGCAGGTTGGCACACTGTAGATTGCTTGGCACTCTTTTAGGTAGGTGGTTTGCATAGTTTGGTAAGCTTGTGTTTATAGCTTTCATAGTCTGACAGTGTTTGGTCCTGAGCTGATTCTGGGGGTCACAGGGCAGTGTGTATGTCTAATTTAAATACATTTGCATGAAACTGTCATTTGCATGAAACTGGAAAGCCCCTTTAAATGTTTTTCGTGATATGTGTAGATTACAATCTGCAACTGCAGGAGAAATATGAACCTATGGAAAAGCACCCTTGTACAGCTATAAATAGGTGCTATGCATACAGATTTTTGCTCAGTTTTCTTCCCCTTTCAGTAGTTTATACACTGCTGCATGGTGGAAGTTGAATTCTAATAATGAGCTATGTAGATCATTGCTGTAAAAATAAGGGTTGTAGAGCTTCTGATGCCATAGAAGGTAGTCAGCGCGGAGACGCAAGTAAATATGGTAATTGCGGGACGTTGTACAATTAGGCTGGTTTACTGTGTAAAGTTGGAATTTGTGGGAATCGGATAACCAAGACCCCCAACAATCTTTAGCTTTGCTTTCTATGAGCCATTTTGTACGTTTTCCAAGAAGAACTGACCAAGACCCTTTAAAAGTTTGTATTATATTGGTAAAAATATTGTGAAGAACCTCTCCCTGTCATAAGTTGTACATTGTTTTCTTTGCAGTGACTACTATCGTATTCCACATAAAATAAACATTATTTCTTGATATAGAAATAGTCAGCAGATGATGTGTAACGATACTTTCAGCTTTTCTAGGCTTGGAGTCTAAATATATTTGCCTTACATCATCCAGCAAAATTGCAGGTGTTATTGATTGTGTAGGTGTTACTTAATATGGTGCATTGTTGTAGGCAGCTAGCCAGTAAGTCATAGTTGGGAGACAGTGTGCAGCTGGTGCAACTAAGGCTTTTTAGAGATAAAGGGGATAAAACAATTCTAACTAAATGTTTCCAGGGTGGACAAAAAAAAATAAAAGGTGTCCCCCACTGCTGCCGCTCTGGAGCTCCTCTTCACTTCCAGACTCATGTCTCTACACACAGGAGTGGGTCGCATTTTATTCACTTACAGTTAAAGGGGTTTTATCGTTGCAAAGATCATGTCTCAGATTATGGGGACAGTAAAAATAAGCACTTTTGTAATTGGGTTGCATTACCTCTATCACTTGGTTTAGCAGATATCAGCTTCGCTGTAAATCTGTCTTCTATTTCTGCTGTTGCTGGGTCAGAACGCCCCCGGGTCGATTCCTGTGCCCTAGACACGCCCCCTGCACTGTGATTGGCTGGCTGACATTTCATTTAGCCTGTTGGGATATGCCCCTAGACAGGAAACGTCATGGCCACGCCCCCTACGCTGTGATTGGCTGCCTGCACACTCTGTGTTTACTCCCCTCTGAGCTGTTAAAATCGATAGTGAAACCAGAGTTCTGGCTCTATGTACATCTCAGCTCTATGGTGATGATCTGGGCAATTACTGCCTGTTTAAAGGGCTTTTGCCAAGAGGTTGATTCACCTCCTCACAGGTTCAGTTTGAACTTTGAAAAGAAGGCGTTCTGTTCCTCAGATCGAATGCAAGCTCCGCCTCCTTATGACGTATTCATCTGTATTGTATAACATAAGGATTCAACAGTGTGTCTGTATGAGCTGCCTGTATAGTACAGTGAATAGGTGATCAGCTTGGCAAGCCAAAGGTTGGGAGTTCAAGTCCCCGTTGTTTTTTTTTTTCTTTCTTTTATAAATTGTACACATATGTAAATATATGAAAATATATGTGTAGACATCTATAATTTTATATATATACACACACACACACAGAAAGCTCCCCTATATAGTGTCCCATCCTCACAGTCACACCAAGCACTTCCAACATATGTGATACAATGCATATACTCTCAGGGATGAGACATGATATAGGGGAGCTATGTATGTGTATATATATCATTATAGAGATTGACATATATATTTTAGGTCTCTCTACATATGTGTAGAATTTAGGGGGGGGGGGGGAATAAACCCTGTGAGGGGACTAGAACTCCAAACCCCTTCATTGTAAAACCAACACTCTACCGCTACACCATCAGCCCAAGTCAGTTACAGGTTAAGCAGGTTCTTCTCTCAAAGCTGATGTGCTTCTCCCCCCCACTGTTTTCACTCATATCACTGACAGCAAGCAGAGATCTTTACTTGAAGCTGACATTTGTCCTTGTAGTTGAGTAAAGGTCTCTGCCTGTTGTCAGTACAATTTGGTTGAATATCACTAGAACAGAAGTTAAAGCTGCTGGCTTTCAGTGTGTAAACTAAGAGATATAATAGATATAATAGGTGCTTGCTGCAGCTTGTGGAGCCTCAAGGCTGCAGACATAAGCATGCAGGAGGCTACAGAGCTGTTATATCCAGACAACCCTCTGCATCCCCTGCTTCAAACAAAATGATGATGTCACAGTTCTTCAGTGAGGAGAGACACGCCTCGTGGGAGGAGAGACACGCCTGCTGAGAGGAAGAACACGCCCCTGGATTTCAAACTCAGTCTGAGAAAATTAGCAGAACAGCACGAGCAGCTCAAACGATAAATCCCCTTTAAGTGCAAGCCCCTGATCTGTGTCAGGATGAGAACCCACAAGTCAAGAGCAGTGGATACTAGGGAGCCTTGGCGTAGTAGTGGCAGGATACAGGTAGGTAAGTATATATTTTCTTCCTATTTTTGCCCACCCTGGCCCCATTTAAATATACTTTTTCTTCAAGTAGAAAACACCTTTATTCCCTTTGTGAACTCCGCCAATAGAATCACAGACTGATGAGATGACCAGTAAGAACTAAAGCCGACATGTATGATTTTGGCACCCAGGCGCCATATTTTTGCGCGCAGTTGTAGCGTAGAATGCGCCTGAATCTATGATCCTGTTCTACTGCGGGTCATAGATTTAGCGCTTTCTAGCTACAAAGCAACACTTAAGGGTCAGGTAAACCACTATTAACTTGGTCTGCTTGTTCTAACAGTAATGCGCCTGGATTTGCCGTACTGAAGCTATAAATGTGTAGAATCGTACGGTTGTAGTGTGACACGCCTCCAGCACGCCCCCGATCTTAGGCGCATTACAAAGTCCCAAGGGCGCTTTATAATGCGTCTAATAATGCGTTCGCCTGGTTAAAAATAGAGCGAACGGGGTTTCATACATGTCGCCCTAATAGTTTATTTATTGGGATAGAGCAAAGCGGTAAGTTATCCACATTACTGTCAGTTTAAAGGGGTTGTCTCACTACAAAGATTAGATTTTAACATGTAGGGAACACTAAATGAAGACCTTTTCCAAATATATTGCTTTGTTCATTTTTTTTGTTGAGGAGCAACAAATGATTTTATCACCTTCTTGCCGACCTGTTTGTTTGTTCTCCCCTGTTGTTTGTCTTATCTGATAGCAGAGAGTGACATCAGTACATAGGTCACAGCACAGAACTGCCAGCAGCCTGAGAGCCTGTGTATTATCTGATCTTTCAGACAAAAGAGATGAATTACTACTGTTTACTTTAGCTCTGAAGCTTCTCTGGACCTGGTAGCAGGAGATTGTTTATCTAATCTAGACTAATTAGCAGAAGTCTGAATACACAGAGCTCATATGCTAATTACAGACAGCTTGACCAGGAAGTGACATGAATGAAAGAATGCTGCTTTGCTCTATGAAACAGTAAGATGAGACAATCCCTTTAAGATAAACTTGTTTACCATTGAGATTTCATGTGTGTTCCTGGGCTGTTAGTGGATATTCTGGTTTGCCAGACTCTGCATCTCTTGCTTTGTCACATGCCGTTATCATATAGGCCTCCCATTAGAGTGTATAGTTTTGCGACTCAAAACAAAACTCTTAAAAAGTCACTCATCCACTCATGACCCTTTTTGCAGTGAAACATGTTGGTGGGACATGAGGTGATTTGTTAAGGTTTAAGTGGACCTTTGAGCTAAAGTTTTTTTGCAGTCCCATTTTTAACCCTTTCATTTTGATGTTAACACACAACATTTAGAATATAAATATAAGAAATAAAAGTTGTTTTAAGGGATTATCTGTTACTAAATAGCTGAATAACTAGTGGGGTTTCTGCTATTTACTCATTTGCTACTCAGGACAGAAGTTTCAGGGTTTATCTCCCCGTACATGACCATTTCACAACCTAAAAGCCAATTCTCCACCTTATTTGCTAACAGTGCAGATCCTGTAGCCGGAAGCCTTGCACAGATTTGTGCCACCAAATAGCAAATTAGGTGCAACCGGCCATGACTGAGTCCTATAACAGCCGCATGGTCTGCCTCGTTGGTATGTATACCCTTGAAGGGAGTGAAGGATACCTGACAGATTTACTATAAGTCAAACAAGCATGGAGTAGATATATCAAGGATTGTGGTTTAAGCAATATTTGGAACATGTGATACTATAGCTAATACACTTCCATATTGTAATGTAAATGCACATTTTGAAAAGACACACAAAATCATATCTGCTCCAAAATGGGCTTTGTTCACATCTAGTTTTTTGCACAAGTTTGACATGTGAGATGGGACAACGCTAAGCGTGTACACTCTGGCAATGTTCACACAGCTTATTGCCAATGTAATTGCGGAGACGGATTTCGCCCCGCAATTACGCCAGCTGCTGTGCAGCGGGGGCGGAGGGCCGGCAGCTCGCCGTCCCATAGACTGTCATTATCTACGGCGCGTACACGCCGAAAATAATGTGCATGTCACTTTCTCCCCCATCGGCGTATTCGCCGAGCGGGGAGGAGAGACGGAATCCATAGTTCTCTATGAGAACTGTGGATTACCGTAATGGCTGGGACGGATTCCAGCCATACTGCAGCACAGTACGGCATGCAATATGGCTGAAATCCGTGCCAGAATAAGCCGTGTGAACGAGGCCTAAAACTGACGACCTAATGTACCCACATGATGTGAGAAAAAAACCCTCCTTTTGGCATATTCTGGGTTGGTATACATTGTCATGCCCCAACTTTTTTTCCTACTATATAGGAAACTGTAGTCTACATTAGATTGGCACAGTAAAAAAGAATTCACTTTATTGCATCCCCCATTCTGTATCTAGTCAGATCACGGCCTTCCCCCACCACAGGACAAGCTCAATTTACATGTTAATCTAATCAGCACAGCTCTCTTCCCCAATGCCTCTGTAGGAAGTCGCCACAGCATGGGGTCAACCCATGAAAGGATCCTCATGTAACCTAATTAGCACTGAACAAATGCTAGTCCCAGCTTCAAAGACTTCAATCAATCAAACCCAGTCGGGTCGTCTCCGATATTTCATATCGATTTATAGGCGATCCGCTCATAACTGGTGCATGGCGGGTTCATATCGCAAAATATGGAGCTCCCCGCACGCACAGGCCCATTTCCCCGGTTTTCCCCAGGACGCATGGGGACTGAGATACCCAAAACCCGGGCCTACGGGCCCCATAAGAAAAGGGCGGGGTTTGTACCCGGGGGTCGGGTGGGCCGAACGGTTCTGAGGGTAAAAACAAAATGTAGGGGGCCGGGTTTGGGCCAAAGCAGATGGCGCCTTATATAACCCCCGAGGGGGAGGGAGCCCCACCAGGGTTTGCAGCGGTCAGGGCCGTGTAAAGCGCAGTGGGAGGGAAAGGAGGCCCCCCGGGGGGCCCGAGGGTATCCCCCCCTGGGACCAGGTAAGTCCCCGGGGTAGGTGGGGGCCAGGAGTTTGGTTCCCGGGAACCCGCAGATGAGTGGCAGTCTCATCCATTCTGGCCAGTTAGTCGAGAGTTTCAGGCAGCGTTGCGGGGGGACGAAAAGCCTAAAAAAGCCCCTCAAGGAGCAGGGGGCACAGCCACCCTTGGACTAAGCACCGCGCGGGTGGTCTGGGACCAAGGACGGCTGTCCCACGTGACGGTCCGCCCGGGGGTTCCCCGGGAGGCGGGGCCCAGGGCCCGACGGTTGGTGGTACCCTATCCTTCGGGGGGGCGTTGTTGCGGGTTCCCGCATAAATTTCCCAGGGAAAGACACCTGGAACGCCAAGCCCAAGGAAAGGCGGCCCCAAAGAAATTTCTGCTGGCCCAAAGATGGGGACTGATGGGGCGGGCCTACTGCCGTTGTGTGACCCTGTCGAGGGGGGGGAAGGGGGGCCCAAAGGGGCCCAAACCCCATTTGGGACCTTTTGCCTATCATAGACAGCCTTTCAGGGGGGTGGCTGTTTTTTTAAAATTGGACCGCTGCCCTTTCCCCAGCAGCCCCGGGGAAAAAGGGTTCAAAATGTTTGGTAGTAACTACGCCACCCCGGTACCCGGAAGCGGTAGCCTTGTCGCCCAAATTGGGGCCCGCCCAAGGGGGCCCCCCCTTACTGGAGATTTTCTCTCAAGTGGGTTTTTCCCCGGGAAATCTCACTGACCGGGGGGGCCCCGTTCATGTCGCAGTTAATGGAGTCCTTGTGTAAGCTGTTTACAGGTGCAAAATCTGGTGGCCACCCGTACCACCCACAGACTAAGGGCCTGTGTGAACGGTTCAATGGCACCCTGAACAGAGCTTAAGTTTGTTGGTCGACAACCACGGGCGCGACTGGGAGGGGGTACCCCCCAAAACCTTACTATTCGCTTAGGGGAATTTCCCAAAAAAACCTCAAGGGGTTTTTTGCTCCCTTCGAGTCCTGTATGGGCGAGTTGCGGGGGCCCCCTGGCTCTGGGAAGGAGGCCTGGGAAGGAGATTAGCAACCCCGGGGGTTTTGCCCGGTCTTGAGTGTGCGTGCGCTTCCGTGACAAAATGAAGGCATTGACGCGGGCTAGTGAAACGGGGAATATGAAAAGGGGCCCAGGCCGACCAAAAACAGTGGAAAGCCCCAAATGCTTGTGAGAGGACCTACCAGGTGGGTCAAAAGTGTGGGTCGGGGTCCCCGTCCCACAGGCAAGTTTTCAGGCAGCCTGGGAAGGCCCATATGTCGTGCACAAGCAAATAACGCGTCACGAAACCGGGTCACCCGGACCACGCCCCGGGGAAAGGGGGAAGGGCCCTTTTCCCGTGAACATGATGAAGGCGATCATGAGGGGAGGTATGTCCCCTTCCCGTGTGAAAACCTCCCCCCAAAGGGGAAAGTGGACGGAAAACCTTTTTGGATAGGGCTTCCCCGGTCGGGGCAGGTGGGTCCAAGAGGATGTGGGATTTGGGGCAGCTCCTGGAGGACCAAGGGGTTCCCAGCTGTTGGAAACCCCTCTACCCCTTAGGGGGCCATTTTTCCCACAAACCCCGGAAGGACAGATTCAGCCGTCCATAAACGTGGACCCCGGGGGTTTCACCCCCCAACCCGGGGTTTTTCCAGCATATCGGATCCCCCCCGAAGTGCAGCAGCACAAAACGTGAGGAGTTTACGAGATGCTGAAGGGGGGGTCATCCAGGCACCCAACATGCCGGGGGCCCCCCCCGCCTGTAGTCCTCGTCCCCAAAAAGGATCGGCCCCACCGGGTTTCCCGCGTGGACTACGGGGGGCTAATTTGTCACGGCCCCACTATGGTACCCAAGGCCCGCTCGATGACCTCTCGATCATTTGGCCGGGGGCCAATCCCTGACCTTCATGGATCTGACCCGGGGGATTTTGGCGTTTCCCCCCTGCCCCGGGGAGGAAAGGGGAACGCTCTCCCTTTTAAACCCCCCCATTGGGGACTGTACGACCCCCACCGTCATGCCGTTCGGCATGAAGAAGCCCCTGCCATTTTTTCAGGGGGAGGGGTAAAATTTGCGGGTAAAGGGGACTTAAAGGGTACGGGGCGGGTTTCCCGGGATGACTTGCCGTTTTCAGTCCCACCTGGGAGGACCCCTCCCGCACCGGACGCAGGTGCTTGGAAAGTATCCGCCAGGCAGGCTTTACCCTCAAGCCGGGAAAAATGCCCCGCTGGGGATGAGGAGGTTCCCCCTACCCGGGGCACCGGGTAGGTGGGGGGGCCCCTTTAAGCCAGGCCCGGAAAAATGGATGGCCCCGCATCCTGGCCCACCCCAGGACCAAGAAGCAGGTGATGTCTTTTTTTGGGCCCCCGTGGGTAATATAGGAGGGTTTTTTTCCACACTATAGTAGCCCCGGCAAAACCCCCGACGACCTCAAACCCGGAAGAGGTTTCCCTCCCCCAGTCGATTGGGCAAACGACTGGGGAGAAGGCCCTTTCCCAAACCCCCAAGGCCGCCTTGTCCTCTCCCCAGTACTACAAGCCCCCCCCCACTTCACCCGGCAGTTTATAGTAAAAAACCGGGCGCCAAATGACTTTGGCCCCGGTGCAGTGCTCAGCCAGGTGGGGCACAAAAAGGGGGCAGGGAAATCCCGTTTATACCCGGGGCCCGGGAAACTTTTGCCGAGGGAAAATGGGGGCCCATTCCATCAAGGAAAAAAAAATGCCTGGGGGATTTGTGTGGGCCCCCAGCGGCCCGCAACCCTATCTATACGGGGATTTTTATTGTGGACACAGTCCACAACCCTCTGAGCTGGTTACACACCGTTCCGGAACCAATGGGAGGTTTGCTAGCTGGAGCCTGTCGTTCCAGCAGTACAACTTCGTCATTCCCACCGGAAGGGCCGAGACCCAAACAACGCCCATGGGTTTCCCCACAAGGGGAGGGGTCAGGTTTGGGGGCCCGTGGGGCACGGTGGCGGGGGCTGCCCCCCAGCCCCCCTTCCAAAAAAGGGGGGGGGTTTTGAGGAAAATTTACTTTTATTGCATCCCCCATTCTGTATCTAGTCCCGATCACGGCCTTCCCCCCCACAGGAAATGCTCAATTTACCCTGTTAATCTAAAAAAGCACAGCTTCTTTCCCCCAAAGCCTCTGGGAGGGAAATCCCCCAAAAGCATGGGGGGGCAAAACCCCTGAAAGGATCCTCATGTAACCTAATTAGCACTGAAACCCAAAAGGGTAGTCCCACTTCAAAGACCTTCCCAAACAATCAAAACCCCCCGGGTCGTCCCGATATTTCATATCGATTTATAGGGGATCCGCTCCCAAAATGGTTTCATGGCGGGTTATTAAACGCAAAATATGGAGCTCCCCCACACACAGCCCCCTTTCCCGGGTTTCCAGGACCATGGGGCTGAGATATCCAGAACCGGGGTACAGGGGCCATAAAAATAAGCAGGTTTGTATTTCCCGGCCCTCGGGTGGCCCAAAGGGTTTGATGGTTCCCCCCGGGTCGGTTTTGTGTCAATGCCCCCGCCAGGGGTTTTAAAATCCATTTTGGTTTTGATCAAAAAACGCAGGGCCTGAGGGGGGAGGAGTTTTATAACCGTCCCAGGGGTGTGTAGGGGCTTTCCAAATGGGGGTGCCCCTCGCGAAATAAGCCGGGGCCAGCCCTTGGTCTTCCCTTTTTTAATTTTAAGGGGGGGGGGTTTCCTGAGAGCAAAGGGCCATAATTTATCATCCGCAGCAGCCAGGCCAAAATCTGCCCCCCCTGCGGGGCCCGGGGACCAAGCAACAACGGTAATTGACTTTTTTTTTTAATGCCTTTTGTCTGTAAATCCATAATTGTATTTTCACTCTCTCTGGGCCTGTATTTATTATCCCTCTTGTACATATTACCTGTTTAGTGTGCCCTTCAAAGCAATTAAAAACTATAAAATTTTAAACTGAGTTTTGTCCGTCTTGACAAAAGGCCCCACACCCTAACTCTCGGTCTATATATAAGCTACCCAAGGGTTGGTTTTCCCGACCCTGCTATAAATCGGTAACCCGGGGCCCGGTTCCCTTTTAATAAACGAGCGAACTGGTTTGGCAGCATTTTTTGTTTCCCCCGTGCCCGTGTGGGCAAGGGGTTTAAAAAGTGGAACAGTATCTAGCTGCCTTGAGCTCCCCCAGTTGGGGAGCGCAAACGTCGAGAAAACACCCCCCAAATCCCGGCCGTCGTCCCCCCAAGCGGCCGGCGGACTGGGTGTTTTCATCACATATGTGGTATAGCTTTTTCCTTTACAATAGGATAAATGGCCAATGGGTTTTAAACCATTCCCTTGGAGGGGAAAAATTTGGGGAAAAATCCTTATGAAAAGAATTTAAAGTTTAAAGGGTTTGGGTAGGTCTACACAGCAAAAAAATTTAAAAAACTTGTTGAAAAACCAAAACCCAGAAACCGCTTTTAAAAGTCCCTTTTTTTTGGGCCATAGCAGCTGTAATTTTGATGGTTTTTGGGTGGTTTTTAGCTTTTTTTTTTTTTTTTTTTGGGTAGTTTTTAATGTATGCAAAATTCATATACACCTGGGCAGTTTTTATGCAGAACTGTCCAAAAACCTCACCAAAAAGCATCCGCCACTCTACATAGACTTCAATAGATTTTAGGTTTTGGTTTTCATCGAGGTTTTTGTCCTATGCTGTGTAGACGTAGCCTAAGGCTATGTCTACACTGCACAGAAAAACGTCAGTTTTTTCAGTGTTTTTCGTTTTCTAAAAACGCTGGAAAAACGACTGAAATCATCTCCCATAGACTCTAATGTAAGAACGTCCTGCTGTCTACACCACAGGTGTCAAACACAAGGCCCGCGGGCCACATCCGGCCCACGGCCTTGTGTTTTGCGGCCCGCGATCTCCCTGACTCCGCACAGCTGTTTTACCACAGCCGTGCAGAGTCAGTCTAGTCAGTACAGGGGGAAGGCAGGAGGGATCGTTTTCCCTCCACCTTCTCCCTTTGTATGTAGAACGCTCGGTGAGCGCTGTACATAGGGCGTCGCAGGGGGCGTGACGCGCCGCTTTGCTCAGCCCCCTGTGCGTGGGTCCCCTCCCCGGGACCCTCTGCCCCCGAGGAGATCTCTGGGAGGGCGTGCGGGGAGCGGGTGCGTCACCCCGCTTCCCATACACAGCTCCCCAAAACCGGACGGACCGCGCTGCAGGAACGGGGGTAAGTGCTGTTTTTTAATTTTATAATCATTGGGGGCATCTGCCGGGTCTGGGGGGTTTATGGGGCATCTGCCTGGTACTGGGGGGGCTCTGGGGCATTCCCCGGTTTTGGGGGTACTGGGGGGGCTACGGGGATCTGCCTGGTACTGGGGGGAGGGGTTTTTTCCCCTGGGGGCATTTTCCCCTTTGGCTACTGAGGGGGCTCCTGGGGCATCTGCCTGGCTATGGGGGGGTACGGGGGCATTCCTGGTACTGGGGGGATTGGGGCATCTGCCTGGCTATGGGGGGGCTATGGGGCATTGCCTGGCTTGGGGCATTGCCTGGCTACTGAGGGGGTAGGGGGAGGGCATCTTCCCCCTGGTTAATTGGGGATCTGCCTGGCTACTGAGGGGGCTATGGGGATTGCCTGGACTGGGGCATCTGCCTGGCTATAGGGGTAGGGGGGATCTCCCTGGCACTGGGGCATCTGCCTGGTATGAGGGGGCTATGGGGCATTGCTGGCTATGGGGGGGGTACTGGGCTCTGCCTGGTATGAGGGACTACTGGGGATCTGCCTGGCTATGAGGGGACTACTGGGGCATTGCCTGGCTACTGGGGATATGGGCTCTACTGGACGGGGGGACTTGGGTTACTTGGCTATGGGGTTGTGGCATCTGCATGGCTACTGGGGGACTATGGGGGTTTGGGGCATGGCTACTGGGGGACTAGGGGGGATCTGCCTGGCATGGGGGACTATGGGCATCTTTTGGGCTATGGCGGACTTTTGGGGGTTACTGGCTATGGGGGACTATGGGGGCATCTCCCTGGCTACGGGGGGTTAGTGGGGATCTCCTTTCAAAGGGGGCATATTCCTGGCTGCAGAGGGCATTTACTTCTGGTCGGGGGAAAAAAATACCTTCCCCTCATGGGAGATATAACTGTCATTACAGGGGGCTTTTTGCCCCCTTATCACCCACAAGTGTTTAAAATTATTGTCGGCCCTTTAAAGGAGCCGTGAGGCTGATGCGGGCCCCCCCGGTGAAAACGAGTTTGAACCCTGGTTACATGGCTTCTTTTTTTGCTGTTTTTTTTTTGGTGTACTTTGCAACATGCTCTAAAAAAAAAACCCGAGCCGGGCAGAAAAAATTTCTACGGAGTTATGTACAGGCTGGACTTTTTTGGTGCGTTTTGCTGCGTTTTTTGCCCGGTTTTTCAATGAAAACCCCCCAGAGACCCCAAGTTAACTTAATGGGTGGGGAAAAAGGTTTTTTTTTCAAATTTGCATCAAGTGTTTATGTGTCCTTTTTTATCCTTTTTTTAATAAAATGATCATGCTTTTTGGGCGTAACAATTTTTGGCAATTTATATTTTTTCGCCAAAAAATACGTTTTTTTTTCAGATTTTGGCATCAGAATCAGTTTTTTTTTACAGGTTTTGATGCTAAAATCCTTTTTAAACCATATTTTGGCCACTAATAAAGTTATCTCGCTACTGACGCTAAAAAATACGTTTTTTACGGATTTTGGGCACCAGAATCCGTTTTTTTACATTATTTGGTACTAAAATATTTTTTCTTACAGATATTGGCACTATTAATGTTATCTCGCTTCTGACGCCAAAAATAAGTTTTTTTTTTTACGGATTTTGGCGCAAGAATCCGTTTTTTACGGATTTTGGTGTTAAAATCCTTTTCTTAACATATTTTGGCGCTAATAAAGTTCTCGCTTCTGACGGCAAAAATACGTTTTTTTACGGATTTTGGCGCCAGAATCCGTTTTTTTACCGATTTTTGGTGCTAAAATCTTTTTCTTAACATATTTTGGTGCTAATAAAGTTATCTCGTTTCCGACGCCAAAAATACGTTTTTTTACGGATTTTGGCGCCAGAATCCTTTTTTTACGGATTTTGGTGCTAAAATCCTTTTCTTAACATATTTTGGTGCTAATAAAGTTCTCACTTCTGACGCTAAAAATACGTTTTTTTATGGATTTTGGCGGCAGAATCCTTTTTTTTTTATCGATTTTTGGTGCTAAAATATTTTTCTTAACATATTTTGGTGCTAATAAAGTTATCTCGCTTCTGACGCCAAAAATACGTTTTTTTTACGGATTTTGGCGCCAGAATCCGTTTTTTTCAATATCTTTAAAAATTTTGCCGCTAATAAAGTGATCTTGCTTCTGACACGAAAATTGTTTTTTTTTAATGGAATTTGGCGCAATAATGCGTTTTTTGGGATTTTGCCGCTAAAATCCTTTTCTTTACAGATTTTGAAGCTAATAAAAGTTATCTTGTGTATGGAAAGATAATGTGGGTTTTTGTGGATTTTGGTGCAAGAATCTGGTGCAAAATTTTATAAAGTAGTTGCACTATTAGCAGCCACAAAGGGGCAATGTGCTCAAAAGGGCTTTCAGTGATCTAAAGGAAGTGACTACTTAAAATGTTAACTCCACCTGTAGGGTGTAGTTTACATCCAATGGCTTAATTTGTGCATACATTAAAAAAAGGGAGAGTCAAAAAACGCTTCAAAAAATAAACGGACGTTTTTTCAGCTGCTTTTGACAGGCAGTGGACAGAAAACTCAGTTTCATGAACGTTTTTAGTAATTCGTTTTCAGGTCGTTTTTTGTCCACTGCAGTGTAGACATAGCCTTAGAGCTCAAAATAGCAGATGTTTACTGCCTTCACAGTACATTTGCAGCTTGTCCGCATTGTGATGGTAAGCATTGCTGGCAGCTGATCAAAAGATTTGCAAAGCAATCCATTATTCTGCAGATTGCAGCAGCAGTCAAAGTATCTCTAAGGCAATATTCGGGATTCCACAGTCAATCAGATCTCCACGCTTTACCGGACCAGTTACTCAGTGTGGTTTTTGTAGTCCAAGTGCCACAAACAAGAAGAATGTGTTTTTGACAAGTAAAATATCCCCAAATATAAGAGTTGACATCTTGAATGAATTCTTTTCACTCACACATTTCTGAGCTACTGCTCTAACAGATGTGTGGTTTCCAAATGTAGCAACTACTATTCAAGGCGACCACTGTGTTGTCAAAGTTTCTACAGATTCTGACATCTGTAAGAAAAGGAATAATATATAGCATCATAAAGTGAAGGCAACTATTGTATGAGTAGCTGCTATTAGTGACTTTCTCCCATCCAAAATAGTCTCCATTTAGCATACATTTCTTCAGCATACGTTGGTATATTTCAGTCTCAACTATGTATACGACAACATACAGTAGGTAGGTAGGTATATAGATTACCCCCAGTAGGTAGGTAGTTACCAAGGGCCCCCATTAGGTAGATAGGTATATTTGCCCTATAGGGAATTAGGTTATGGCGTATAAGTAGGTTTATAGAATCCCCAGTAGGTAAGTAAGCCCCCCCCATAAGGTAAGTGGTTAAAAGGCCTCTTGGTAGGCATATTGGGTTCCCCAGTAGGTGGTAATGGCCCCCAGTGATAGGTATTTATTGCCCCCAATGTTTATTGCCCCCCAGTAGAAGGGAAAGGATATAGGTAGGTAGGTTTACCGACCCATTGGATTGGGGAGGGATACCCCAGCCTCCAGTTTGGGGGTATATAGGGCCCCCCTAGAGAGAAAGGGTTTATAAAGTCCCCCAATAAATGTAGGGTTTAGGGGGTTTTAAAATTTTATACCTTCTCCCAATTGGTAGTTAGGTATATAGGACCCCCCCGGAATAGCTAGGTAAAAAAGGCCCCCCCGGGGGAAGGTGGTCTTATCCCCCTTTGGTAGGTTAAGTATAGGCGCCCCCATAGATAAGGGACAAGGCAACGCAGTATGTAGATAAGTAATACCCCCCCCCAATAGTAAAAAGTAGGGAGCCATTAATTCCCCCCTGGTTTAGGATATGGCACCCCCTTAAATTTAAAAAAATAGAATCACCTTCTTCACCTGGTGTTGCCCGTCTAGGCCCCAAACCGGGTAAAATTTTTGGTTTTGGCCCAGGACAGGAAGGCGAGGGAGGTGAGAATGTTTATTGACCTTGGCAGGGCAGGGGAAGGGGGAGGGATAGCTTTCTTGTCCCCCTGTCTTTTTAATTTTATGCACTTCACAAGGCATAGGTGTTTTTCAAACCCGTTTTGTGAAACAATGGGGTGCCCCCCCTTCTTTCGCAGTTTGTCTGGGCCCCGTATGGCAGTACCTGCAGTATTGTAATAATGGCGGCACTGATTAAAAGGATGAGTTTGTAAATTTTTTAAAGAAAGATGAAGGGAAAGAAGGATTTATTTTTGATTTCCCTGCCAAAATTGGTATGGATGGAAAAATGGGCCCCTTTCAAGTGGGTTTAGTGTGGATGGATGCTATAGAAAGGATGACAGAACTGCAATGACTCTGTACAATAAAGTTGGGTTAGCATGGACCCGTGATGTTTGTATGGTTTATAATAGGGGGGTTATTTTCCCACCAAAATAACTGTAATCCAACATCTGATGGAAATTGCTGTGAGTTTTGTTTTGTTGGGTTCATAGGGAATCGAACATTAAAAACCTTTCTGTGTCCCCTTTAAAGAAAAATATGAGGTGCAATGGGCCCCATAAAAATGATTGTGCATGTTTTGGGTATGAAATATGCTTGTGTGATCTTTTTAAAAATTTGGGGAATTAAAGTTTTTTTTTTTAAGGGGTTGTCCATTAAAAATAAATTACATGATTTTGGGGCCAAGGTGAGCAAAAAAAAAAAAAAAAAGATTTTTTTTTTTTTTTTTTTGTCCACCTGGGCCCTCCGTTTTTTATTTTTTTTTGGAAACCCCCTTAAAAAAGCTTTGGCTTGAACAAAAAAAGTTCTTTGAGGATTTTATTTACCCCCATTTTGAAACAAATAAACCCCACAAAGGGATCTTAGTAAAAGAGGGAAAAAGTTCCCCTGAAAAAATTTTGGGGGTAGCCAAAGGTCAAGACTGCATGTTAAAAACTGGGAAGCAAACAATTTTGTTTATAACCCCAAAGGAAAATGATAGGGCTTGCTTTCATCTGAATTTTGTACAGTTTGCTAGGAGGTTTTAATTGAATTTTAGTTTAAAGTAAAGTAGATAGTAGCTCATATTTTTTGTTAATCATTGTATTATAAAAAGTTATGAAATTTGATGTGCTCCTTCAGTTTTTTTTGTTCAAGAGGTTGAGGCAGTGAATGAATGAAAATTTATACGAAGGGTCTTAGAACCTTGGACTAATGCATAGAGAGTTTGCTACATTTTTTTGTACCTTTGTAAAAACCTTTTTATTTTCCTAAAAGGGTTTTTTCAGTGTTTCAGTGTAGACGTAAGGAAAAACATCAGCTTCCAATCCAGGTGGGTATCCAATAAAAATAAAAAACTTTATATAAATTCTTAAAATATTGCATACAACATGGCAATGGCAAACACATCACGGCACTATAGCATGTGTAGTGCAATAGTCACAGTGTAAGAAATATTAATTATTATTAACAGTATTAATATTCAAGAATACTAATATTGAACAACAACAATGTTCCCACCTAGATTCTCAGGGGACGGTCAGCAAAGTAAAAGCACGCCAACAACAAATGTATTAAAAAAAGATTATATATTATCCAGAATGAAATGGGGTACAATGGGGTAAAAACAGTAAAATAATACACAATACACGGTTATAAATCATAAATCAAGTACAGGGAAAAACATATATATTAACCCTAACATAAACACCTTTACAAAACACACCCTGGGAAAAACACAGTAACCAGCACAGAAATTGCAAACAATTATATCACAAACTGTGAAACAAACAACAACAATAAATTCATATATGGAGATCTATGAGTATATCTACCAATCTGGAAATGGTCCTGTCTGAGAGATTCCTAAAACACTCTCCTTCCAAGGCTGTTCCCAAGAGTCCCTCCAAGAGTGCTTCCCTCAGTCATCTAACTCTGGATATTTATGTCATTTTTTCCTTCTGATCTCAATTTTCCCACCATTAAGAGGAAACAATCTCTCTCCTTTGATCAGTTTTGGGGTAATAAACACTTCTATGATAATTGTGTGTTCATCCTGATATTTCTCCTGTGATCAATCCTGGGGCAATAAACACTACTATGTTTATTGTGTCTATCCTGTTAAGACCTTTTCCCCCTGTGGGCAAATTATACAGTAGACACATGCAAATGAGGTATGGGCACTCTTCATCAATTAACTCCCCTGATTGCATCCTATTCACCTGGCAAAATTCGTTCTAAAGGAAATAAGCCTTCTGTGTCATGTAAAGGCCTTTGATCACTCCAATTGTCTAAGGCAATAACCCTTCTGTGTACATCCTGCTTGATTTAACCAATTGTAATTAACTATAGAAACCATTTCCAGGCCAGTCAGTGATACTTATAAATTCTCCATTTACAATTAACGATACAGTAAGTTTAATATACATATATTTCCTCATAAATCACATTTACAGATTATTCACATTTATGCATATCTTACAACAGCTGACGCGTTTCGGACTAAACATATCCTTAGTCGTAGCCTGTGTACTAAAACTAACAATCCACTTTTAAAACTCCCTCCCTAATCATGTGCTCTAATTTCCAATCAACTGTCAATTCTAATAATTGTGCCTGAACACACCACAGGGATAATTAAGAACATAAACATAATTACCCCTGATTCTTATTTTTAAAGGGCTAGTGGTGCAGCCCACATACCTCACTGTACATGTGCTGCAACCAATCAAATACACAACATATTTACTGTTGGCTTTCATGTAGTTCTTTATAAGATATTTTTTATCCGTAACATATGAGACAAAATCTGCATTTTTACAGCCATATCTACAAGCAGTGCATTTTACATGGCTGCACTTATAAAAGCCTTTGACTTCCAGCCAGGTATCTTTATTACTATCTGTACTTTTGAGCAAGATGAGTGATAACATTCTCCCCAGAGTTGGAGCCTTTCTTGGAACAAATTTTAAATTATTTTTAAAAGCAAATCCTGCATCTGATCATTATGTGTAGTAAGGGCAGATATGAATGAGAAAATCTGCAGTAGAGAATCCATATGGATCTTTGATTTAGGAACAAGGATTCTGTTAGGGCTAAATATAAGGCAGGACATTTCATATCAGTGCCAGCTGTTGTTTTGTTCTTCTGTGTATGCTATAATATATAGCATTGTATGCTAATGTTCTTAATTATCCCTCCAGTGTGTTCAGGCATTATTAAAATTGATTGCTGACTGGCAATTAGAACACGCGATTAGGGAGAGAGTTGTAAAAGTGGATTGTTGGTTTTAGTACACAGGCTACGAATAAGGACTTGTTTTGTCCAAAACGTGTCAGCTGTGACTATTGCACTACACATGCTACAGTTGAAACCATAAGTTTACATACACCAAATAAAAATACACATATTCATGTTTTCTCATCATCTGAAATAAAATCGGAATAAACCTTACCCATTTTAGGTCAATTAGGATCACCAAAATGATTTTTATTTGCCACATGCCAGAATAATGAGAGAATTTTTTAAGGCATTTTTATTACTTTCTGCAAAGTCAAAAGTTTACATACATTTCATTAGTATTTGGTAGCACTGCCCTTAAACTGTATGACTTGGGTCTAACGTTTTGGATATCCTTCCCCAAGCTTTTCACAATAGTTGGTAGGACTTTTGGCCCTTTCCTCCTGACAGAACTGGTGTAACTGAGCCATGTTTGTGGGTTGCCTTGCTCACACCTGCCTTTTCAGATTTGCCCATACATTTTCAATAAGATTGAGATCAGGGCTTTTTGAAATCCACTTAAGTCACTTTGTGACCAGTTTGGCAGTATGCTTTGGGTCATTGTCCATTTGGAAGACCCATTTCTGCCCAAGCTTTACATTTCTGGCTGATGTCTTGATATGTTGCTTCAGTATTGCTACATAATCTTCTTTCCTTATGATGCCATCTATTTTGTGAAGTGCACCAGTCCCTCCTGCAGCAAAACAACCCCAAAACATGATGTTGCCACCCCCGTGTTTCACAGTTGGGATGGCGTTGTTCCTTCTCCCTTTTTCCTCAAAACGTAATGATGGTCATTATGGCCAAACAATTAAATTTTGGTTTCATCAGACCACAAGACACATCACTAAAAGTGTTATTCTTTGTTCGTTTGTGAATTTGCAAACATTAATGTGGCTTTTATATGTTTGTTTTGGAGTACTAGCTTCTTCCTGGCAGAGTGGCCTTTCAGCCTATGTTGATATAGTACTCGTTTCATACAGTACTTGTTTCACTGTGGATAGTGACTCAACCATATCAACTTCCGCAAGCATCTTCACAGCATCTTTTGTTCTTGGGTTGATATGCACATGTGGGATCAAAGCACGTTCATTTCTGAGACACAGAACCCCTCTCCTTTCTTAGCGGTATGATGTATGGACACTCCCATCTTGTTTGTACTTACGTATAATTGTTTGCAGAGATGAACGAGGCACCTTCAGGTATTTGGAAATTGCACCAAGGATGATCCAGACTTGTGCAAGTCCACAATTCTCTTCCTGAGATCTTGGCTGAGTTTATTAGACTTTCCTATGATGTTACACACAGGAGCAGTGTGTTTCTGGTGTGCTTTAAAATACATCCACAGGTGTGTCTCAGATGTTGCCAATAGATGTGACATCACCATATGGGCTGTCCCAAATTGTTTAAACGCATGGTAATCCTAGTGTATGTAAACTTTTGACTTTGCAGAAAGTGATAAAAATGCCTTAAAAAATTCTCTCTCTCATTATTCTGGCATCTGGCAAATATAAATATTTTTGTTAATCCTAATTGACCTAAAAGATTTATTCTGATTTCATGTCAGATAGTGAGAAAACTATATAGTGTATGTAAACTTCTGGTTATAATGCTGTGCTGTGTTTGAAATTGCCATGTATAATGAGATATTTTAAAGAGTGTAAATAAAGTTTTCTATTTTTATTGGATACCCACCGGAAATGGAAGCTGATGTTTTTCCTGATGTTCTCTCTGCTCAAGTGCTGGCTCTGATTTATCAGGCCTCCTCTGGTTGGAGGATCGGGTGAGCTGTCCACTACGTGTTTCAGTATAGGTATAAATTAACCTTCAGTTCAGGCATTTTAGCAGAGGATACATTAATACAAACTATCAACTGTGAGAAGAATTAGGCATGTAAGGGTGTATTCTCAAAGGCAGACTTAAAAAACATGAAAAACCATGCCTTTTAACCTAAAGTACCACAACTTTTCAATGAAGTTACAGGTAAAACACTTAAAAACAATAAAGAATGGGATGTAAAAAAAATGGGGTCAGTTTCCATGAAATGTACATTTTCTATTTTCTTTTTATCCATGTTACATGGTACTAGTGCTGTTCGGCACATGAGAAAACATCTTTCGGGTGAATTCATTCACTGTAGATTTACCACAGATCTTGATGTGGATTCCACAAGGATATAGGCTGTGCATACATTGATATCTGTGAATCACTGATAACACCACCTTCTGGACTCCTTAACCCAGAATAAGCAGGAATGTAAATAAGTTTGGCCCCAGCCCCGCTTAAGGCGGGCCCGAAGCGGTCTGGGGATAGCTTTTCTACACGGGCTTTGCTTTTAAAAATTTAGCTATACCAGTGATTGACAGCCTTCTGGCTGTGCATACATTGATATCTGTGAATCACTGATAACACCACCTTCTGGACTCCTTAACCCAGAATAAGCAGGAATGTAAATGACTATATTACATGTTCTACTAAATCATTTTCCACAAAACTATATATCAATCTGCTCAGCTCCTCCTGCTCTGTAACATGGGGCCGCAGGTCAGATAGCATTTTCAATGTGACAGGTGCCATTTAAGTTCAATCACTATGTTCTAAAAGTTCTTTTGAAGGAATAGATAACAGCCATAGGAGTATATTAGTGTGATGGATTCTATTTAGCAGTCTGGTCAAAGGTAAGGGGAATTATATGTTGCTTATGTGAAACGAGACAAAAGTGTATTATACTTATGTTAGATATTCATGTTGAAACCATGTAGAGATCACTTTTCAGCAGTCTCAGGCAGGATAACAAAGCAAGCTGTCACCAATGTACTGATAACACAGAACTTATCCTTCACAGTAGGTGATAGTCACAGCTCAACTTCTCCTCCTCACTGCACAGTGACGTCTTCCCAGGTCCGAGAAAAATTCCCCATAGAAGTCAATGAGTTATCTCCAGGTAGCTTCATTTAGTCCACATGACAACTCATGCTTGTGATAAATAATATTTTTGTTTTAAAATTGGAGTTGGAGTCAGGATATTTCTACTGACTTCCTCTCTGACTATGACTTCACCCAAAACTGACACTGATTCCAACTCCATGACTACCTGACACAATTTTTCTTCTGTTTTTACTGCTAGTTGGGTAGTGTCAGAGAGTAGGGACATGCCCCTTTGGTAAACTAAATGGTAACACCCAGTTGTCAGTTTATTCATACATTTCCAAGAGTAATAACAGAGGAACACAGTCAAAGCTCCAGAAATGCAGGTATTTACTAAAACAGACACATAAGGATAGCTGACAGATATTTTTTTAACAAGTAGCTGATGCCAAGTGACACATAGGAAAGCAAACTGTGCTCTTTGATGAAATGTACGATTGTACGGTGAGTACATTTGACTAACTTCCCTCTCTTATGAATGACTTGTCTTATGAAACATACGTTTTAATTGAATACAGTCAGTAGCAGTAGGAAGTTAGCAATTGTGAAGACTAGAAATAGTTATAGTGATATTACAAGTTTGGTAACTTTCTAGATGGTAAGTTTGTTTTTGTCCCCCTTGACCTGTATTTCCAGTATGTGTGCTGTATAGTGCCAACACTTCTAGGTTATGTCACATTCATAAAAAGTGTCTCTGATTTGAGGATTCTAGCCAAGCTCCGCTAGTCAGAACCTCTGAAGCAGAAAACCAATGTTTTTCCTATTTGTGTGTAAGTGTCTGTGTATATCAACACTATACATGTAGTAGTGCATGCAAGACTGAGCAATGCTAGTAAAAAATGGTGATATAAGAAGAAAACAAAGAGGAAGTTTAATGTTGTTAGACACGGTGGTTAGAGGTGATTGCTCTCCTCAGCCCCTGTTGCCATACGACAATGCTTTGCCAAACATGCGTTAAGAAATTGCAACACTTTTTTTTTAAAAGGAGTATTAGGCACATTATTCTAGTGACTGGGTTTAAGGTGATTTATGCATTTCATCTGAATTCAAAATTTCATTAAAAAATAAATAAATAAATATTTCTCCCTATATATTTATATAGGAGTTCCCAATATAACTGATTGAGGGTGCTCAGCCATAGTAAGAATCCCCATAAAAATAAAAGAGGAAGACTCCCACTCTGAGATGGTTGGTTTGTAGCGAACTATGAACGGACCTACTGTAAAGCACTTATGGCAACACCTCTTTAAGTGAATGTCTTGTGTATATAATTTTTGTTTCTAATTACCGTATATACTCGAGTATATAAACCGGATTTTTCAGCACAAAAAATGTGCTGAAAAATCCGACCTCGGCTTATACTCGAGTCACTGTCGGCACTCGGGCGCTGCAGTGGCCCTGATGCTGGCAGGGACACTTCCGCTATACACGACTCCTCAGGGAACGCATATAACTGAATGCCGAGTTAGCTGACAGTGTCCGGGTGCTGCTGTGGCCCGGGTGCTGTCAACGATCTCTTCACCTGTATACAACTCCTCTCGGAGCGCATACAGATGAAGGTGAAGAGAGTTCTGCACAGACAGCATGCGTGTCATCACGCTGCCTGCGCGGCCTGAAGACATCACGTGCTCTGTGCCGGCAAGAAGACGGAGCGCACGGGAGTCGGAGCAGCGAGGGAGCGAGGTAAGTACTTGTTTTTTTTGCCTAAATCTGCCTATGGGGGACGATTACCTTCCTATAACTACCTATACCTGCATATTGGGGGACAATTACCTGCCTATAACTAACTATACCTGCATATTTGGGAAACAATTACCTGCCTATAACTACCTATACCTGCATATTTGGGAAACAGTTACCTGCCTATAACTACCTATACCTGCATATTTGGGGAACAATTACCTGCCTATAACTACCTATATCTGCATATTTGGGGAACAATTACCTGCCTATAACTACCTATATGTGCATATTGTGGGAACAATTTACACTCCAATAACATTACTCTATACCGCATAATTTGGGGAACAATACCTGCCTATAACTACCTATACCTCATATTTGGTGAACATTACCTGTAAACTACCTATACCTCCCAAATGGGGGACTAACCTCCTTTAATTTTTAGGGTACCATTTTTATTTTGAACTTTACCAGTAGCAGCTTTTTTTCCACCCTGGCTTAACCGAGTCAATAATTTTTTCCCCGGTTTTTTTGTGGCAAAAGTAGGTACCTCGGCTTATATTCCAGTCGGTTCGAGTATGTACGGTAGATGTAAATTTGTAGATGATAAACACTGCGTTTTGATATTTTTAAAAATGTTTTATCTATTTTTAGAAAAAAAAATTTCCACGTGGTGGCCACATTGGAGACACATCCTTACTGCATTGTCTGTACAGTATGTGCTTTATGGCAGCTACAATAAATGGGAGAGAATTGACTAGTGTCATCAAGTATTACAGTCTCCAGAAGGAGCTGGAGTACAGACATCTCTGCAACAAACTAGAATATAACGGAGGGAATATGCACTGAGGCTTAAATTTGTGTTTAGTGTTACAATTGAGCTTAATCTAGGCCTACAGCAGTACAATGCTGCTTTACTAAATCCCTCTTCCTCTGCTGACAAATGAGCTGTAGAAAAGAGGAAATGTTAGCCTACAGTGTGTACAGTACCTTAGTCTTTTTTCCAGAACTATATATATACAGTGGTACCTTGGTTTAAGTCCGCTTTAGTAAAAGTCCAACTTGGTATATATCCTGTTTGTATTCAAAAAAATTTTGTTTGGTATACAACATTTGTTTGGAATAAGACTGGAGGTGACCTGCACCTGCATGGCAGCAGATGTGTAACACAGGAGCTCGGCACAACTTTCAGCCACTTATCTCAAGTGAAGAAAAGGATTTAGCCTGTTGCTTCCAGAGATGAGCGCTGCTTTCGCCGCACACAGATTCTCCACGCAATTTCTATTGTCAAGCACTATTGGTCCTCTCATAAGTGCCGAACCTCTATAGCCACTGTCTGCCCCGCATCTTTACACCCAATCATCTCATCAACTGCTTCGGCTTACTTGAGGAATAGACTGCACAGTAGCCGGCTCATTCCAAGCATGCAACAGTGTGTATGAGGTGGTTTGGGACTCTAGTATACCTCTCTCACTTACCTTCTGGCAGACTCTCTATCTTCAACCCTCTGCACAGTTAGGTTGATATAACTCTGCTAAAACACAGTCAACCTGTGGCCAGCTACAGCTCATACTCCCCGCTATTACAGCTTCATCCAGGCTGCCTTTGGTGAATGTGAATAGTATTGTGAATGATACACAGTAATCCTATTGTTATTTCTTGGTCCACTCATCTTCTCAATCTATACAGCCCCCATTGGCCAAACCATCAGTAGATTTGGCTTCCAGTACCATCTCTATGCTGATGACACCCAATTATACACCTCTTCCCGAGACCTCACTCCTGCCCTGCTACAAAACACCAGTGACTGTCTGTCCGCTGTCTCTGACATCATGTCCTCTCTCTATCTCCAACTAAACCTCACTAAGACTGAACTTCTTGTTTTTCCCCATCTACTAACCAACCCATCGCATTTCTCTCTCAGTATGTGGCACCACTATAACACCTAGGCAGCAGGCCCGATGTCTTGGGGTTATTCTAGACTCTGATCTGTCGTTCACCCCTTATATCCAATCCCTTGCCCGCTCTTGTCACCTGCACCTCAAGAACATCTCCAGAATCCGTCCTTTTCTCACTATCGAAACAACTCAAACCCTCATTGTTGCTCTTATTCCGTCTCGTCTTGATTACTGTAACTCCCTGCTTATCTTTCTCCCACTCTGCAAACTCTCCCCTCTCCAATCTGTCCTGAATGCCGCAGCCAGGCTTGTCTTTCTCTCCAGCCGCTATACTGATGCATCTACCCTGTGTCAGTCACTGCACTGGTTGCCCATCCAGTTAAGAATACAGCATAAACCAATTACTTTCACCCATAAAGCTCTCCACAGTGCTGCATCTCCCTACATATCCTCCCTCATCTCTGTCTACCACCCTACCTGCTCTCTCCGCTCAACTGCGGACATCAAACTACGGACCACAATCATCCGAACCTCCCATGCCCGTCTTCAAGATTTTGCACGTGCTGCACCCGTTCTCTGGAACATGCTACCACGTACCATCAGGCACAATCCTAGCCTTCGCAGTTTTAAGAGTGTCCTGAAAATACATCGTCTTAGGCAGGCCTACAAAAACCACTAAATGCTAACCCACACCTTCTATCACACACATTTCTGTCACTCCCTACACTATGGCACTCACAGGCACTTATCTGTATATAGATGTACTGTCAGGGTGGCAGGTTCACCCAATTTTTATGTACACCACCCCATATTTATGAAACAAGGCTGGACCATTGTAAATTCAGCACTTCTCCCCCGTTGTCTCCCCCAGTCACCCTCATAGATTGTAAGCTCTTGCGAGCAGGGCCCTCACACCTTGTGTCTCATCTGTAAGTAGCTTTCACTGTGTAATGTATGTCTTTTGTCTGTAATTATACCCTCTACATTGTAAAGTGCTGCTGAATTTGCTGGCGCTATATAAATAAAGATTATTATTATTATAAGACTGGATTAATCATTTCCCTTTATTTCCTATGGGAAAAATGTGTTTGGTATAAGTCCAGTTTGGTCTAAGTCCGATGATCTTAAACCAAGGCACGGCTGTATCTATGTATGTATGCATGTGTGTGTGTGTATATATGTATATGTGTGTATTACATACATATATCTATCAAAAAATAAAAAAATAAAGGGAACACTTAAACAACACAATTTAACTCCAGCTCAATCACACTTCTGTGAAATCAACCTGTGCAGTTATGAATCAGCACTGATTGTAAATCAATTTCTCCTGCTGTTGTGCAAATGGAACAGACAACAGGCATTTGCCAGAGAATACCAAGATTGTCAGATCCGACATTGGCCTTCTGTGCTCTTCATGGATGAGAGCTGGTTCATACTGAGCACATATGACAGACGTGACAGAGTCTGAAGACACCGTGGAGAACGTTTTGCTACCTGCAGCATCCTACAGCATGACCGGTTTGGCAGTGGGTCAGTAAGGGCTCGTCTCCACGGCAGACAGCAAATACCGGTCACAGGGGGACGGCTTTTCTCTGCCGTTTTTCGGATCACTGCACGAATTTTCCATAGAAGTCCATTGTAAAGTTTGACAGACGGTTTACAGACGGTTTTCAAAACTGAAAGCCGTATGTAAAACCGTCCAAAAACCCTTGCCGTGGTGTGGGGAGGCATTTCTTTGGAGTGCCACACAGCTCTACATGTGCTGTTCCTGTATGATGAAGGCATTGATGCTGTGGACTGGCCTGCCCGTTCCTCAGACCCAAGTCCAATCAAAAACATCCATCACATCTATGACATCCACAAACACCACGTTGCACCACAGACTGTCCAGGAGTTGACTGATGCTTTAATCCAGGTCTTGAAAAATTCCTTCAGAATTAGTGTGGATATTTTTTTACAAAGGTTTAGTTTATTGGGAAAAATGTCCATCTTGACAGCATTCATTATATCAACCAAGATTGTAGAGAGCCAATTCATTCTTCTAGGTCAGATCTGATTTTAAAGGGGTAAAGGTCAGAAGGAATAAATATACCGTAGTATTTGATATGTGAAACCTGTCACTGGAAGAGAAAAGTAGAGTGAATGTGATCCACCATGGGAAAGATGAGGGAAATATTAAGAAGTTATGACTTGGGTGTGTTGACCTTGAAACTGCTTAGCGCAGCAAAAGTGTCACATTCTTTAAGGATATTAAGAAGGGAAACTAAGGGGGATGTTGCATATAGTAGAAAATCATCATAATATAGTAGGAAATTACGAGAGGATGACGTTAGTTCAGTATGGATTAGTTCTTACAGAGAGCCACAACCATGGGTTCCATCATATAATAAAGGAGAAAGTGGGCAGCTCTGTCAAGTTCCATCAAGTTCCATTGAAGAGGTATCAGTGAACAAGAGCACTGAGCTTGAAACGCGTCTGTTGGGTGCATTGCGTTTGGCATATGTACATATGGCTGTTTTTTATATTTGTTAAAATAAACATATTGTTTTAATGATCACCGGGCGAAGAAGTTATTTACGGTGTATCCCGTACCTCGGAGCTGCATCGGCGCTTCAGAATCTGTTTGTTAACCGCTTGGCCGGCGGCTCGCCCGGAATCACTATACCTTTGGCGAATCCTTCAGCACAGTGACCTTAGCCCAAATCAGGTGAGCCACCTATTTTGTGTTTGTTTATTCATAGATCAACACTGACATTCAGTGAAGGTGTTATTTTTTTTTTTTTTTTTTTTTTTAACTTTTTCCTAGTTTTCTGGTCCAGACTTCCTCATTACAATGATGTGTAGTTTAGTATGACATGTTATGACATTTCAGAGAAACACACTTTGAAGCAGAGCTGGGCATAAGGAGAATCACACTGGCCCAGACAGAGGAGTCCCATGTTTGGCTTCTCCCCCCTCTGGCTTAGGTTAGCTGACAGATATGTCCCCTATTTGTGTATAGGGAGAGACTAGTTAGGTAAGCTGAGCTGGGCATGGAGAAGTCACACATCAGACTCCACTGCTTGGCCAGGGCACTTCCACCCATTCCTAGATTTGTTTTAAAGTGTATTTTCTCTTAAGTGCTGTAACTGTGTGGTTATTTGGGCAGTTGTTTAGCTGAAAGTCCAATGGAATTGATACTGGTGAGGTTGGCCTACTGTCTTCTATCACTGCCAATACAGTGGTTTTTCTTGATACACTGTACGGTTACCACTCCCATTTCCTCTTCTCTATTTTCTCACTATTACATCACATATGCTTACATGGGATACTCAATTAGTCTTTTCGGAGCTGTAGAGAAAGTTAGTGTTAGGCTATGTCTCTACTGCACACCTTTTTGGTCGTTTTTTCAGTGTTTTTTCGTTTTCCCAAACTGCTAAAAGAACAACTGAAAACAGATCCCATAGACTTTAATAGTAAAAACGTTCTGTAGTCTCCACAGAATGTTTTTTTTTCTGCTCCGGGTTGTTTTTTGAAACATATTGCAAAAAACGCCAGAACAGGGCAGAAAATGTACAACTGAGGTCCATGTAAACGGTCGGATTTTTTTTTGGCCGCGTTTTAAGGAGCGATTTTTTGCAGAAATCCAACAGTTGGTTTTTCAGCTGTTTTTGAAATGCACTGGACAAAAACCTCAGTTTTATGAACGGTTTTAGGATTTGGTTTTCAGTGAGTTTTTTGTCCAATGCCGTGTAGACCTAGTCTAAAGGTCTGTGTATGTTCAGCTTCTGTTTTTTATCAGTTTTAACAGATCAAAATGAAAAACGTAACAGATGCTTCCCATGAAATTCATTTTTTCACTGATTTCAACAGTAAAAATGTTTTATTTGAAAAAGTAGTAATACTTTTACTGCTGCTTTTTTAATTGAATTTAATAAGAACTGTGCATGCCATATAAATATTTTACTAAATATTTACAACTTATATAGCATTTGTGATATCAATTATTCTACTTACAGTACCACATATTTATGTTTGGTTGCTTTACACCTTTAAAAAAAATCCATTTCACACTGTTCAATTAAAGGGGTTGTCCATGTCCTGGAAAAAAATATTAGGCTCCTGGGTCTCATTTAAAAAAAATAAAAAGAAAAACTTAAACTTGCCTTCCTTCGGACCCAACAATGGCTCTCCCCGTCTTTTGTGTACATTCTGCCATTTCCGAATAGGCATGTCACTGCTTCATCGGCTGATTGGCTGCAGCAGTCATGTGCCTCTATTTACATCAACGTTCTGAGTTGTTCACTTCTGAACGGTGATGTAAACTAGAGGCACAAGACTGGATCCATCTACCAACTGCAGCGGTAATGTCCCCATTAGGTAGTGATGGCATGTCAATAGAAGACTGGGGAGAGCCAAACCTGAAACTGTGGACCATAGAAAGGGAGTAGTTTTTTGTTTTTTTTATGGTGTCTCAGGAGCATAATATTAGCTTTTTTCAGGACATGGACGGCCCCTTTATTGTCTTCATATGGTGCCTACAAAGCACCACCATAGAACCATATGCACATTGAACACATAATCACCAGCTCATATGTGAGCGGGAGATTCCTGGAGAGTCCCAGGCCTGTGTGTAGGTATCCATGATAGCATGGAGTTTGAAGGTGTGAAGATAAAATAGGTGTAGTCACAGAACGCATGTGTTAGGCAGTCAGGCCTCAGCATGGTCCTCTGCCCGTAAATTACGTCAGAGACCGTGCCTTTGGCCACGATGCTGTTCTGAAACTGTGTCTTCTGTATCCAGTCTGAACATTGCCTTTGGTCAGTTCTCACTGGACTATGATTGACAAGTTCCCTGCCTTGTGCTGGGCTGCAGGTGATTAGACTGAGTGTGAATGACAGTTGCCTTGTAAACTCAGTTGCTCTGTTTTGTGTTGCTGGATGTCAGAGGGTCAGTCCAGTCACACTCTGGATCAGGACACCTACATGTAGATTACTTGGGCTCTGGTTCTTTGCCTGTGATAGTCTATTTTTGCTTGAGCTGGTATGCTTTGTTCTACTGTTGCGCCTGGTATCTGATTATTTTGCCTTATCTCTTGAGCTTCCTTTTGCCTGACCTTTTGGTACTGTGTTGTTCTCTCCAGCTTTGACCTGCTCTGACTCACCTTCCCGCTTTTGTGTTTGTCTGTTGTGTCAGTTCTTTGGTGCTTGGGCTTGTCACCCAGTTGTCGTGACCGCTTAGAGTCGGGTCAGTAAGAAGGCAGGGACAGTCTTGGGGGCATTAGCGCTAGGGTACACTGTCTGTCTGTCCCTGTCCTCCTAGGTGTCTGGTTCATCACTGCATGTTCTTTTCTTTTCCTTTTCATCCTCCCAAAGCCAAAGGATGGTAATGTAATTGGTCCCCAAAAAATCACAAGTTTTACAGTCAAAATGATGTCACAACATGTGTTGGGAATTTCCCAACTTCTTCATCAGACTATGCTTGAACATGACTTTCCATGTTTAGGAAGGTTTATGCCAGCATATCCATCATATCAATTCTTTTTGACATGTCTTTATCAAGACAGCGTAAATTTTTTTTAGGATTCACGGACTTAAACTGCAAAAGCACTTTTTACAGTTTATTGTATAGACAGACTGAGTGCAATAAACACTGGTGGTGCCCATCACTTCTTCATCTATCTCCAAATGGGCACCACAAAGGTCTTCCTTCTGATTTTCTGATGTCTGCAGTGCAACCGGGCACATCATTTTGATTGTCAGAAACGGATGTGCAGACCAAGTTATCTGTGCTCCTATAAAGGATGCCGAGCAGCCAGATGAGAAAAGCTTACTGTCTCTCAATGCTGATGTAGAGCAAATAATAATATACTTAACTACAGTGATACCTTTCCAAAAGACCAGCTCATTGAGAAGACTACCCTTTCATCAAAACCAGATTTTCAGTTCCTTTATATCATGTGTAAAGGTCTATTTAAAAAAAAAAAAAAAAAAATCCGCTAAAGACCATTTTGCGATGCACTTTTTGGAGTTGTTCTGAAAAGGTTTCTCATGAATAGATTAAATATAGGTGTAGAATTCCATTGAAAATTAAATTTATGGTATATTAGGAGCCTGTCCGAGAACATTTTACAATCTATTTGTAACGGCTGGCTTACCGTAATGGCAGGCCTGAGGTGCAGATCCTCTGGATCACTGCAAGCGGTGGTATAAGTCACATCAGGGAGCAAAGTCTAAGTAGGTCCTGGTATTCACCAGCTGAAGCTGATTGGGACATCTTCGAGAACCGGTCTGTAACCACCTAAATAACAGTGCTATTGGAGGTGGAGCTGGTGCAACATGGTGGTCAGCCGCTTAATTTGTTGCAACTGCTGGGAAACCACAGTCGTGATGTCTCGAAGTTCCATCATGGCAGGATCCATGGCCGGCTCACTGTAACGGCAGGCCTGAGGTGTGGATTCTCTGGCCCACGGTAAGCGGTGGTATAAGCCACGTCAGGGCGCAAAGTCTAAGTAGGTCACAGTAGTCACCAGAGCTGGAGCGTTGATAGGTGAGCCCCGGCCAGCGGTGCGAATGCACCTGCAGTCCGACTTTCGGACCACGGTGTCACTCATCCCCAGCAGCATGCAGTGAGAGGGGACACAAATGCGCCCACAGCCCAACATGTGAGCTGCGGGGCCAATTGTAACACACAATCCAACGTAGTACAAAGTGGAGACCAGCGGAATAAAGTGCAAAAGCAATGTGCTGCATTTATTGCGACATATGCACAGGGGGTACACTAATGCCAACGCGTTTCGGGCAAATGCAAGCCCTTGATCACAGCAACAACTTATCACAAACAGTGCTCGTTTAAATAGTGCTCATGGAATGTTTGTAATGGGAGGTCCTAAAGACTCCTCCCTTATCACGTCATACCTTCTGCTCAAAACGTACATATATAGCACACATACATACTATCCTCTACTTACTATTTTTACTCCTGAACATTGGTATTTCTTAGTAGATATAGGCCAGGTCATTCCTGTAATTCATGCCTTGGGGCGCTCTCGGTCCCACAATGTGGATCCAGTGGGCCTCACGCAGGCGCACTCTCCATTGCCAATCTCCGCCGTTAGGTGGTTTTTCCACTTTCTCAATGGCAAAACAGAGAAAGGTATCTACTGCGCCTGCGTGATGGTCCACAAAAGGTGAAGGTATATTTATGGTTTCAAAAAGAAATAAAACAATAGGTAGTTTAATTTCTCCCAGTACCTATTTAAGTAAAAAAAATACAAATAATTGGCTTACACAAAAGGGCTTCTACCCTTGTGGTAAACAACGGTGCAGTATATGTAAACATACTCAAAAAAGAGTTAATTTCGCTAATGATAAACATACAGGTAAAATATATGCTATAAAAGATTTTATTAATTGCGAAAGTGACCACATAGTTTACATTATACAATGCACCGCATGTAACAAAACATATATTGGTAGCAGTATACGTAAATTCAAAACAAGAATATCTGAACACTTAGCCAGTATAAAAAGAGACGCCGCTTCTCATTCCAGGGCGGCTAGGCATTGTGTGGAACATCACGCAGGCGCAGTAGATACCTTTCTCTGTTTTGCCATTGAGAAAGTGGAAAAACCACATAACGGCGGAGATTGGCAACGGAGAGTGCGCCTGCGTGAGGCCCAATGGATCCACATTTTGGGAACGAGAGCGCCCCAAGGCATGAATTACAGAAATGACCTGGCCTATATCTACTAAGAAATACCAATGTTCAGGGGTAAAAATCGTAAGTAGAGGATAGTATGTATGTGTGCTATATATATACGTTTTTAGCAGAAGGGTATGACGTGAGAAGGGAGGAGTCTTTAGGATCTCCCATTACAAAAATTCCATGAGCACTATTTAAACGAGCACTGTGATAAGTTGTTGCCGTGATCAAGGGCTTGCATTTGCCCGAAACGTGTTGGCATTAGTGTACCCCCTGTGCACATATCTCAATAAATGCAGCACATTGCTTTTGCACTTTATTCCGCTGGTCTCCACTTTGTACTACGTTGGATTGTATGTATGGACTTCTGCCGAAAGTCTTGGATTCCGGGCGGTAACCGAGTGCTGGCTGCCAAAGAGCTGTGAGGAACAGGTGCAGCAAAACAAAAACAACATATTCAGTGGTGAGTGCCAACTACTTTTTCCTATGGCGTTGCCCAATTGTAACACTACTGTAGTGAAAATTGCTTTCAGGCTTTCATTAATCATGAGCAAATAATTAGATTGTCTGTACTTCAGTCATATAGTTGTCATATAGTTGTATTGGTTTTTCATTCCAATCCTTTAATAAAAAAATAAAAAAAGAGGGGGAGATTTGAGATGGGGTTACCTTGAGGGTAATGACTCCCTGGTTTTGGTTTTGGTGTAGGTATGTGAAAAGATTCCTAAGGGCCCTCCTTTTTCCCTTTTTACCCCTCAAGGGGTTTGGGGATTTTGAAGGAAAAACCCCTTTCAAGTGTACCCCTGCTTGCTTCGAAGAAAATTTTGCTGCTCAATAAGTACTGTAGGAGCGGGCAAAAAATGTGGTTGACCAAGCTAAGGTCACAGCAGATGTTTTTTACAGAACAGGTAATGGGTAGTAGAATTTTGTTGCTCTGGTAACCGTATCTGGAGTTCTGTAATAGAATGAAGAGCATTGGTGGAGGATGGAGACCAGCAGTGCACAGTAGCCGTATAAATCAACAAGAGCCAGTACCTGCCCTCAAATAGTGTCTAAGAGGACAAAAATGGCGGCAGAAGGTGAGACCTATTAGGGATTGGCAGTTGTGTTGTGGGTACGCAGTAAAAATTCAGAATTGTGGGGGGACAAAATTTAAGGGCTGTTTTCCTGCCCTAGGATTACAATCGTATTTTCGGTTTTTTTTTTAAAAGCACCGAAGATACGATCGTTCCCGCAGCCCCCCCCAGGTGGCAATAGAAAAGAAAGGGTGTAGTTCCACAGCTCTTCTTTTCTCTGCTCGCTTTGGGGCCCGGCGTATTATACAACAGTTTAGAGTATGCCGGTGTTTTGTTTTCCTGGTCTTCCCGTGGTTTAAAAATTTTATGGGGGAGTCAAAAACGAGAAGGACCGCGGTTTTTTTGTCCCCCAAAAATGTTTGACATAGCCAAGCAGAAACTCGACAAATTCCTACACATGCTTTTCTCAGACCAAACCCCGAGTGGATGGTTCTAAAACTCTGTACTTGTACTTCTTTTGATCAAGATCTTTGGGGATCACTTGGCAAAGGGGTTGAAATTTGGTAAAGGGTTTTGCATCTGGGTAGAAATAATCTACGGCTCTATGTCCCGGGGAAAAAACTTGGGGAACGCTTGTTAGAAAGATCTGGGTGTCTTGTAGTATAGAATCAGAACGAAAGCAATGCATCAGTGTTTTAAAAAGAAGATATTGGGGTGTATTAAAAGAGGGATGGACTGCGGGCAAGGATGTAATTCTACCGCTGACAAAGCTTGGGCTCCTCACTTAGAATATGTGTTCAGTTTTGGGGCCCCCAGTTTATAAAAGAGATGTAATGGAGTAGAAGCCAAAGCGAGCAAAACCCAAAATTATAAGGGGAATGGGGCTCTTTGTTAAGAGGAGGGTTAGTAGAAAATTTAACTTATTTGTCTAGAAAAGGCGGGGCTTCTGGGGGAAAGATAATTTATTAAATATATAAATGGCCCTACAAAAAGTATGGGGAAAAATTATTTCAAATGAAGCCCCCCTCAAAAGACATGGGGACATTCCTTCGACTAAGAAAAAAGTCAATCTCCAGAGGAGAAGAGCGTTCTTTACTGTAAGAACTGTGAATCTGTGGAATAGCCTGCCTGAGGAGCTGGTCAAAAGCAGGAAACTGTAGAGACATACCTGGAACTAAAGAAATAAATGCGTAGTAGCTTTTGTAAAATTCTGGAAACCTGGCTGGGAGGCTCTGGGTCAGAGATAGGGTCTCCACTGGAGCAGATTGGTTCTTACCTTGTGGGTTTCAGGGCATTAACCAGAGGTGAGGCTGGGCTTAAAGTCCTTCCTCTCCCTTCACCTACATTTTCCCCACCCTTGGTTGAACTTGATGGACACGTGTCTTCTTTCAACCGTACTAACTATATAACTATGAGTTTATCATGAGAATTTTATGCATTGGGCAGATGGACATCTGTAAGGGTTAGGCGTTTTCTGTTAGTTCTCCCTTTTATTTTAGAACTTTTATGCTTGTATTTTATGTAATCTCAGCTTGTCTGTTTTTGTAATTTTTTTGTAAGCACTTCACCATTTGTCTATGCAAGCCTAAGGCGGTTTTTTCATCACAAACCTTGATTGATTCTGGCACCCACATCTATTTTCAGAACAGCCCCTCCCCCTCCCCCCAACTCCCCATTTTGGATAAAGAAGTGGTTGTGCTTGTTTGGTTACTCACTTTTACTTTCAATGAAAGTTTGAAATACAGCTAAGCAGTTGTATTTGACTGTGCTTGGAACTCCCATTGAAACAAATGAAGAGTAACCAATCAAGCAGAACCAAGTCACTATCCAGAATAGGGGAGTTTTGGGGGCTCATTCTGGAAATGGGTGCGACTTCCAGAGGTGGAACCTGCATCTATCAGACATGAGTGACATATCTTATCAAAAGATCATCGATGTTTATGATGGCAAAACCCTTTTAATGGCGTATGGATGTTATGGAGAAACCCTAAAGAGACTCTCTTCTCAAGCCAGTCAGAAAGATCTTCTGTGTGAATATACTGCCTGAGCCTGGTATGGTAAGATTTACTGTCATTGTATGGCTATATTTTTTCTGAACTTTTTTTTTCGTTTTAGCACTGTACAAAAACAATTTA